>JBAJNP010012127.1:0-13800 GCA_036877545.1 Yasuhikotakia modesta | reverse complement strand
ACACACACACTCACTCACAATGCAACACCAAAAAGAGAATGAAAGATAAAGTGAGTTTGAAAGAGGCTGAGGGAGATAGAGGGAGGCTGACAGTGGGGTCATGCAGCATATTCAAAGTCTGCCGCTGACTTCTGATTGGACGATAAGGTGG
Source organism: Yasuhikotakia modesta (assembly GCA_036877545.1). Classification (NCBI taxonomy): domain Eukaryota; kingdom Metazoa; phylum Chordata; class Actinopteri; order Cypriniformes; family Botiidae; genus Yasuhikotakia; species Yasuhikotakia modesta. The sequence continues at coordinate 13,649 of JBAJNP010012127.1, read as the reverse complement.
GAACTTTTGCCACCAAACTGAGATGGCATAATAAATCAGTGAGAGAACCGTTGCACAGTTTGTCCATAGAAAGAGTCTCTCAGGCCATCTCTGGCGTGTTCTCGACCTATTTAAAAGGAAGAGAGCTGCCCAAGATTGAAGGGTTGGGGAATTGGAGAGGGCTTCTGGTTTTTATAGGGGTGTTTGGAGAAATGAGAAATCCAACACCTGTATTTAGAAGTGTGTTTACTTTAGAAAAGGGCCATGTTATGGGTAAAAAATTGCTGTGGAGCATTTTGAAGTAGGTTTTAGTTGGAAAATAAATGTAAATCGTTGCTTTCTTGTCTTTCCACCCTGGTACTCACAAGCTAAGCCCTGCTCTCATATTCCTTATCCAATGAAAGAGACAAATTATTTTGGCCTATTTTGTTTTTTTTGGCTGCAGCTTGTGTTGACAGATACATCTGCTGGGTAAATGTTGATGGATTTGTCTCCTAGAATGTTCCAGAATGATTTTCTCACTGTCTGCATTATTTAGGCTTACCAAGACTCTGTGCTGAGAAAAAGGAGATGGAGAAATATTTAACTGTTACTTTCTTTCCCCTTATCCGAGGTATTACACAACTATTTAAAGCTTATACTGGTCATGCAATAATGGCAATAATGAGTCTTTTGCATATTAGGGGTCTTGTGCCAGCCTTAAAACTGCCATCAGATATAAATCTCCAGCTGTTTTATACCTATTATGTCCAGACAGGCATTTGTTTAACAAATCCAGATAAACAGGGTTTTTTTTCCCCCTGCTGTCCTGTTTCTTTACATTCACGTGTCTTCTCACAAACTTTCCATGTAGTTTTCCTTCAGTTTTTCTGTCTTAACTTATTAATGCAGAAATCAGCCCTTGTTTCAAATGACACGGAGAAAGTCACACAAACAATTAACAGGAGAGGGTTGTATTAATACATTTCAGAGAGGTATGAATATTCAAAGTAAACAGCGATGGTTTATGCATGGCAGTCAAATCTCATGTGCCCTTATTAGAGAGGCAGTAAATTTCACGTCACACTACTGCTGTGTGCTGAATAGCTTTGACATTCAACAACCCTGAGAAGAGAGACAGAAGTTCCTGTCATAATGCAGAAAGGCTTGACTCTGTTTTACAGATACACACACACACAGTTTGGCTGGACCCAGGTTTGACATTAGCTTCATGGGAAAATTAGATGAAGGTGAGACAAGTTACCCCTGCCCACGGTTCATTGAGGGTAACACTAACTTTCAGTGCTTTATCCGCAGCTAATTATATTTTCTTAACAGTTTTGTCATATCATCTGTATTGAGAACATTATCAATCACACAGACCACTTTGAACTTCAGGGGGAATAATTTACCGTAACCATTTCTGAAAAACAAAACCCTTAGACTTTGCAAGGACATCACACAGATTTAAGGTTGTCATCCTTTTATTTCCTGTCAGATGTTCCTCAATTTGTGACCTGAGTTTTACAGATATAGACTCTAAAAAAAATAGGCACAGACACATTGATTTTATTCAGAACGTTATTGTTGGCTCCCTCTGGGGCGTTTTTATTATAAATTAAGATTACAATCTTGTTTAGTCAGAAGTTGTGGTTTAAAGTCCGGTCCACATTGCACCATTTGACGATTTTAGTCAGCTCTGCCCATTTTTTGTGCAGTGTGCACCAGACAGTCAGACAACCAAAAACACTTATAGCAGAATCACAAGAGTGCAGCACTACCCCAAGTACAAACCCTGAGATTTGTGTAAAAAAATAGGCTTCGCAGTTGAGTTCTGCTCTGAGACAACAATTGACACAATAAACGTCCAGCGAGGCACTTATTTGTTGCTGCCATCACCATGGTTCCTTGGTTGCAGCAAAATCGTCAGTTTTAGCTCTCAGAGCGTCTCGGAGCATCTACACTTTCACACTTCTCCACTCAAAGCTCTTCATCAGTGGCATCACACCATATGTTTCCACCGAACCTCTACTCTACTGCAAACACACCATCTGCTGAGTCTTCCCTCATTCTGAAAGGCGCTGCATACACTGCATGTATTGAATAGGACGGAGCTGACTGCCATTGTATGGTGTGATGTATAATAATTCTTGCATTATGATATATATGTGTGTGTGGGTGTATGTGTATATAATGTCTGTAAGTAGTTTGGATAAAAGCATCTGACAAATGTTATGTAATGCAGACCACATTCTAACTCCCTGAATTAGGCCACACCCTCTCCGCAAAGCCCCGCCTATACAGGCATGTCGGCAAACCTGAGCATGCAGGATGATTGACAGGCACTGAGGCACCTCCAGGCTTGCAGGCCACATACAGATTCTCTTCTGCTGTTGATGGAGCCCAGGGCTGTCACAGAGACACCTGTGATATATGTCAGGTAACAGGGACATTTATGGGTTTAAATTGCTTATGTCAACTTTAATAACGATAGTTCGACTATTAACTAAACATTCCTGTAAGATTATGCGGTTGCCACAATAACCTCTGCATCTTTTGTAAAGTCATTCTTTGTCCTCACTGACTATTGATGAATGTCTTTGATAAGCTCTGTCTGACACAGACTGTTCATCGACTGGTCCTGTTGCTATCTCTGATCTTGGATTAAAGAGATGTTTTAAAAAAAGTGCTCATGGTATCCAGTGTCCTGTCCAATAGGTAACTATTGTTAACTAGTTTACTGTTATTTTAGTGTCAAACAGCGACAGTCAATTGGTGAGACAAACTGCTTTATTGTTTTTTAATGGCTTGATATTTTATTTAATTTAGTTTAGCTGTCATTGTTTAATTTGCATTCTGACAGCGTGCTGTGCTTTATCTGTTAGACAGTTTGCCTGAAAAGCCCTGTGAAAGTCTTAATATTTATCCTCTTATTTATGCATACGCTAGCACTCCCATTTTTGCACCATTTCTTTAAGAAATGACAGCTTATTTGATAAAAAATTATACTACACAATACCAAATGGAAAATTTAGGCTGTCAAAATGAGCAAAAACTTTCTTCTTTTGGGGAAAACGCTCCACATTTATAGATCGTAAAGAGTTGTAATTGAAGAAATGATTTGTGCGCTGGTTGTTAAAAAAAGCCTTTCAAATGACTGTACAAATACATGCAAAGGGAATACAAGCAGCGTTTGAGGGAGCTCACAAATCAAAACGCAATTTCGGTTTGTTGACGGAATGACTGTGTTGATATTACACGCGGCATATTATCATACCTCAGACCTCACAGTGCTGCCAGCGTACAACCAGCAGAAGGTACGACACCATTACTCTGGTGATGTGGGCTCTAAATTGCATGTTTTATTTGAAGTATTCCACGGTCCATTGAGCAGCAAATTTAGACGGAGAAATACACCGTCTTGGTTTGGTTCTCTTCTCACACTGCGTTTGTTCTGTCATTTATTTTTTTACTGCTGCGTAAAGTAAATACAAATCCTGCCTTAAAATCAGGTGCTTTCTGTCAGGCATTGAGAAATAAGGTGTTATCGCTGCCTTGTGTTTTTACATCAGTATGATTTCAATAGACAATACCAAACTCAATTCAGCAGAGCAATATTCAAGTGAACAATTCAAGTTGTATTTGTAATGCAAAAAACATTTGAAAAAGCCTGTGGTTTAATTCTGCATCCAAACACTTTGAATGCTGTTTTATCATTGTGAGGAATTTGGGGTTTGACTGGTTAAATTCAGCAGTAACCCCCTTTGCTGAAAGATGTCGTATATATATCATGTCATTCTGCATTTACTGACTGTGATTCAGAGGTAGACATTTATTCTGGCAAAATAGTGTTTTGTGACTTAGCAACTTATAAATGTCATATTATTATTTTCATATTTTTTACATTAATTTGAAGCTCTGTTTATAGTTTAAAAGACATGTAGGCTTTTTGAAATAAAGTGGCCATGAAATCTAATGAATAAATCTAATGAAGTCTAATGGTGGAAATCTAATGAATGTCTTGTGATGTCATTGTAAGCTAGTTAGTGAGTTTGTCAATTATGACTGTTTAGTGATTGTGAACAGTGACTCACCTGGTGTTATTTAGATGGTTTGATATTCTTTGCACAGTCTCTTGCCAGCATCTCTTGTTGTGTGAGTCAATTCCAGTCAGCACCATTTTTTTTCTTTATCGGAAAACTGAGGAGAGATGTGGACACGACAGCAGTGTTGATTGACATGGACATGGGTGTTGACAGCTTGTGGAGGCTGGAATTAAGCTGGCGAGATAGCCAGAGGTCAGATACAGCTCTTGGAGGTACACATATTACTCGTTCCGGCTCAATCGCGACCAGCCCATCTCTGAATGAAAGGCAGCGTTCTCTTCCTTTTCTTCCGTTTGATATTGTGCTAGGACAATGAATCGGAAAGCCTAACGAAAGCCTCACAGCTTCCCTGGGGAAACTTTCCTCACCTAATTACTTCAGCTTTCTCTGGTGAGCCTGAAATATGCTGTTTGGGAGCCAGCACAATCTCTGTTGGAATAATCCCTCAAAATATGAATGTTTACAATGCGAGCAAACAGAGTATAACTGATCTGTGTCTTGTTTGTGCTTGTAAAATGGGCAGTTGATCATCTCCGGAATTAACTCTGAGGATCTGGGAAACAAGAGGGAGGGCAAGTCAAAGATTTAGGAAACAAAGTTTTGACATTTAAATTAGTTTGGCTTGTGTTTATGTAGCGTTGTGACAAGCAATTAGGCCTCTCTTTGATCATCCTGACATGAAAAATCACCTTGGCTTTGTAGGAAACTGCTTTAGAAGTCAGATGAAGAAAGTTCTAGAACCGGTCTGGAATTAGCGTTGCTTCGTATGAGCCTCCAGTTGCGATTTACATCTTATTTCACTTCTCTTTATCACAGGCTAGTCTGCTAACAAGCTTTAAACGCTCGTATTCATGCTATGTGAGCGACACGTTTCTGTTTAGCACGACTGATGTGGGCGGTGAGATTTGAGGTAAGGGTAATGTGCCACACGGAAGGGCACCGGGAACAGATTTGCCATTTCCTGCAACAACAGAATGCAACAGAATGTTCCGGCTGCCAGATGTTGCCGTGGACAGGTGGAGAATGGAGAATGAGACTGATGAAAACCTATGAAAAATGCTTTGAGACAAAGCCTAAAATGCTAAATAAAGATTTTCAGTGCGACGGAGGTGATTTATGGAAGCAGTGTTGCAGTTTTGTGCTCTTTGCAGTCGTGTGGGCTGATGTATGTGACCTGTTTTAAGCGTTTAATTGAATTTGAAAAGAGGAAAGGCAGTCTCTTGCAGCAAGCAATGTTCTGTATGTACTGTATGAAATGAACATACCAACTCCAATCAGTATTATGATATTAATATGTACCGTTTGTATGCAAGCCAACGTCAGATTGAAATTTCTTAGACAGTCTGACATATAATGTCTGCCCTAGATAAACTGTCTGTCTATGGTTTGGGTAAACTTTATAACTAAGAAATTTTGAAAAAAGTTTTAAAATATTCTCTTGCCTACCCCCAAGTGCTAATATTTCTATGGGAAATTCAAATGTATGTTGAAGCACATTGTAATTATTCTTTTACTCATATACTTTCAAATATTTTAATCGCAGTGCAGAAGCACAATAAAACAGAACAGACAAAAATATTTTTTTTATTACATTTAGTTAGTGTACAGTACTTATAATTTATGCACGCTCGCTGTATCTGCATAAGTTTACTTTAGGCAATTACAAACAAAGGATCCATTTACATAATAGCATTGAAACAGTATATATTTGCATACAGTGTTTGCTCTTTGTATTACAACAGTACTAGTTGTTCTCCAACCAGTTTAAATAGTACACAGAGGTGCACAGTAACAACAGTCTGGGCTATTTACTCTGTTGCATATGGAAACACAGTGAAGATGGAGACTGTTATGAAGGACTGAGACAAAGAGCAGGTGGATAAATTTAACAAGAACTCGGCTGTCAGTGATAAGGCTGACAGCTGAAGTTGAAATAACGCACTGAAACTTAAGACAGGAGAAGTGGCGCCCTCGCTTCAACCTTTGTTCTGTTACCAAGCACACTGGCATCATTAGATTGGAGTTAGCGCTGGAGCGTCGTTTTGCTATGTCTTGTTTCAGGCGGAGCAGAAGAAAATGTCAAGAGGTGGAGAACACTTTGCCTCACGTGGGTCATGCGTTCGTTCTGTCTGGAACTGTTGTACCATTTTGTTCCCTAACAGAACATTACATGAAACACATACATGCAGACCTTGGTCAAGGTAGATTTCATGTTGAGTTTCCTGAGAATGAAAACAAGGCCAAGCCAGTTCAGTGTCGGTTAATAATTATTCTGGTAAATAAGGGATTTTTTGCATTAAATTTTTTTTTTTTTTTGTCATTTACAAATGTGATTCGATTCAAACTTTGAAGATATTTGAAGTGGGAACATTGAACTAACATTGACCCCACAAGCAGGACAAATCAATGAAGTGATTCAAATGAGCCTGTGTGACGGTACATTTAAATCATTGAGGTTTTCAATGTTTTTTTAGCAGATCGTGAGGACTGTGTTTGTCCTATTGCATGGACAAAGAAAAATAAATAATGCAGTAATTTAATGTAATCACATCGACTACAATGCCTGCAGAACATTCTGTGATTCTGTTAGCACAGGATATTCAATTTTCTAATGTTTGGCCAACTCTGGCCGCTTGTTTTGTACATTTTTCTTGACCCATTTATTGTATTAAACACACATAAGGGATTTTCCCATCTTTCCCATCATTTTCCCATCTGCTCCCATCTGTTTTCTCTACGCTGTCTGAAACCGTAGCCCTACGCCACACCCCATTATCGTGGCCCCATTGCTTATACTGAAATTTAAACAACAGGACACCTCTGTGTTATTTACCCTGCAGTCAGAGAAACATTAGGGTGATAAACAGGATACAGTGAACTGCTGTTATTAGTACTGTCATTATTATAAATTTAAGTTAAATTGGCCTCATTAATGGACAATTGTGTAACTGGGGTGTATTACTGCAATTATTTTTGAAACTGTACATATTTTGTACATATTTGATGCTATTTGTTGCAATGTTTTCCCATCAAAACAGTTTGTTAGGGCACGAAAATATTAGCGTTTCACTTCAATACGCGTTTTAATTTATTTGTTTACTGTGACCCAGAGGGCTAATTTTATTGCTTCATTCATTTGAAATTATACTAATGCAAATTATACCCTGAATTGGGAGTTCAGTTCTTTTGGCATTCAGTTAATTAATGAGCATAATAAAGAGTATTGTAAACGGGTCATATTGAACTTTGTGTTAGTTATGCTTTTGTTAACTTAGTAGACCTGATGATAGTCGTCAAGGTGACATTTACTGTCAAGGTGGGGCTACAGTGCAAGATCGTTTTATGTACTGTATGTAAAATTATAGTGAATTGGATGGCAATATAGAAATCTTGCCCGCTGTGTTGTCTGTCTACTCCTTCAAAGTGCTATGAGTGTATGGCAGCCCACGCTACCTAAAAATGTTTTATTGTTGCTTCTAGAAGCTGCATTTCCTAGAAAATTTTTCATAGTTATTACTTGGCAAGTCTTATTCTCAGACGGCATACCCAAGTTCCAAGGCTGTCTGATGCATGCTGTACTAAAAATGGCAAGCGCTTTTCTAAAATGACAAGCTGCAATCTGATTGGCTGGCTTCTGCACAATTTCTGGAATGTTTTTGTTATTCACAGTTAGTCTGGCAGGTATGAGCTACGTGTTTATACTGCTGCGGTGATGAAATGTAGCATTTTGAGAGCCTTGTTGTTGGTTAATGTTGTAGGCCTTAAAGCCTAAAACTCCAGACTGTTCCTGAAGTAAAAAAAATGTCTGGGTGAAGCTCGTATATCATTTTGCGGTTTGACGTGTAGCTTCAGGTTAAACCATCAAAAACCCAGTTTTTTGTCTTTAAGGTATTTGAAATGTCGCTGTGGTGATGACCGTGGGGGAATCGTCAACACGCACATGAATTATGACATCTTGCAAGGTACAAAAAATTGCAGGATATACGTAGAAACTCATTGTGAAACCATAAAGCTAATGGCCTTGTGCTTTTCTTCACTGTTTAATTTGCAGCTCACACCATTAATCTCTCAGAAATAAATGGATGCTGTGAATTAAAGTGCAACATTTGGCATGAGCATCACTCCTGCACTGGCTAAATAAGGATAATTGACGTGATGGATTGCCCTTAATGTACTGAGAGTGTGGTAATGCTGTGCGTGGTGATTTAATAATTCTGCTGCTATACATGTGGGGAAGACCGGGGCTAGTTGTCACAGAGCTCAGCTAGCCCCTATATATTTCTCTATATATTTTCCTATATATTATGTGCATTAGGATATAATGTACTGCTTCTATATCTGTAATTGTAATTATGTTAATTATAGTGATTAATGTAAGTTATGCTTCAAAAAGAACATTGCAGATAAATGTAGTATTTTAGACTGTCTAGCAGGTCTCATAAGTTTTGGTTATTAGGCTTTACAGAAATGTGATGTTTTCATTGTACTCTAATGAGGCCGCTTTTTGTTAGTAGTTTTAATTCAAGTCATTATAATTAGGTCATATGTGCTTTCTGTCAGCCGCTTTACACATGAACCAGTTTAACTGCCATAAAAATAGCTTAGATAAATGTTCTAATAAAACTGGCTTTTCTTATGTTTCACATATAACTGCAGTTCACTTACCAGCACCAGAATGTCATTCCCACTGATATTTTGTGCTGGAAAACACATTTGACCAGTGTATCCTGTTTACATTGTCCTTAACAGTCTTCCTCCATCTCTCTCTCACTCACACACACACACTCTTGCTTACTATCTCACTCACACACACACACTCTTTCTTACTATCTCATTCTCACTCACTCACACACACACTATCACTCTCATCTCATTCAGGTGTGTTGTAGCATCCAGTGTAACACTATCAGATCTCTTATCAGCATGGTTGAGTCTCCCTCACCACTCTCTCCTCAGTTGTTTTGTTACAGCTCTGTTAGTTTAAATTAAGGGATCCTAATCCAATCCATATCTCTCTTTTTGCAACCTCTGCATTCTTATTCCTGACGGTCACACACATGATCAATGTTATCAGCGCTGTGTGGCAGTGATAAATTATGTATGCATTGCAGTCAATGGGGTTGTGGCTTGTGTGTGAGAATTTGTCCTATAGGTCAGCAGTCTAGTAAATAGCATCATGGCCCTTTAAGAATGACTTCATTGACTCAAGCTTGGTTTATAATGTGCCCTGTTGTTGGTTACCTCTGTGTTCCAATTCCGAAACTCTAAAAGGGATCCAAAACAGCTGTCTGTTATTCTTAGCTCCACCCCTTTTACTCACAGGTGTTGCTATTGGTCTTCAGTACCTGTCAATCTCATCACACAGCTGCGTTTCTCTGGTACTGAAAGACAACATTTCCCAGATGCCCGCAGGATACATGACTACAGGTTTTGACTCGCCTTTGAGATAACTTGCCATATTCTATTCGTACTCAGTGTAATGTACTCTAAATTACAACATGGTACAGTTTAATATACCAAGTTAACATTTCTCTCGGATTCTTTTAATTCACACAAAAGACACTCTAAAGTATGTGACCCTGTTTGACAAAATCCAATAAGATGATTTATATACAGCTATATCGATCAAATGTTTCAACACAGTGTCCCATGGCAAAGTATTATTTCCTCAGCCTTGTGTCTCAATCTCGGTGTTCTTTCCTTGATGAAAGAAATAATGGCAAAATTGCTCTGGAAGACGCATCGTAAAAGCGTGTCTTTGGAGATCAGCGTAATATTAGAAATTAAATTACTGCTGAAAATACACACTTCTCTCTCCAAACTCATATCTTTGTGTTTGCTTGTTTTTCTGTATGTTCTGTGTATGTTGTGTCTGCTTGTTATTTATATATACTGTATGTTGTGTGCTGTTCTATAAGTAAAACATATTTCTTAAAATAAACGAGTCGCAAGCTAGATTTGAACCTGTGTTGCCTGCATAAGCACCACAGCTGTGTTTATACTGTAGTAACTGCTCCACATCTCTAGCTGCCTCAGCAAGTTATTTTCTAATATGTTTTTCAGATGCAAAGGAAATTGTCCTGAAAGCTCAGATTTTGGCAGGAGGAAGAGGCAAAGGAGTGTTCGACAGTGGCCTGAAAGGGGGTGTGCATTTAACAAAAAAGTGAGTTCTTGCCCAGACAGATTTCCTGACAAAGAATATATTCTGCCTTTCTGTGTTTCATTCCTTTCAGTCTCGTTGTTGCTTGACTTTTATTTCTCAACAAGTAAACTATCATGTTGCCCTCAACATTTGCAGGTGTTAAACAATGAATTCTCAGTTGTTTGGGGCTTTGATAGCAACAAACAAATTATATGTGTAAAAAAATGTGAAAGTTCTTGACCCAAAACCCTTGAGAATGAAGGTGACGTGTGAAATATAGCAATATCTAAAAACGTCAGCAGAAAGCCACACATTTTCCTCAAGTAGGGCCTGATATATGACTGGAGACCATGTCGTGTATCACTGTCACTGCTCTGTGCTTCTGCATTCCGGGTGAAGAGAATCTCCCAGCGACAATATCCTCAAATCCACACAACTCGTTTTATTATGCAAATGAGTGCAGCGCTTTCTGTGTCCATAAGAAATTGTCTGGATTGTGATACAGTTTTAAATAAAYTTTTTGACCTTTACTATTTTTTATTGAACACTGAGGGGATGATTTGAATTATGAGAATAAAATAGGGAAACAGTATCAAGAAATGTTGTGAGCCAGATTTAAACTTGCATTGGTAGTATGGGCATCCCAGCTCTGTGTTCGCACGCATACATTTACCACTAGGCTGACAACTACATCTAAAAAATAATTGTGGACATATGTGGACAAACTGCTAATTGAAATCTCATGACAAATTGTTTCTAATCTAAAGTCACAAATCTCAGATATTTTTAGGTGTAAATGAAAAATTGGTTTCATGTTTTAGATTTTTTCATTTAAAAGTTTCCAAGTTTTTATTAAATTTCTTGAGCCTTTAAAAATACTCTTCTAATCTTTTTCCTTATTCCTTTGAGTTAATATTTTAATTCTACTGCTGTTTTGTAATAATTATGTTCTGTTGTTGATATGACTCTGTTTAGCCCTGCTGTGGTTGGAGAGTTGGCCAGTAAGATGCTAGGCTTTAATCTGACCACCAAACAGACCCCAAAGGAAGGAGTGAAAGTAAAAACGGTATGAAATGCCACACAATTCTTTCTGCCTGCTTTAACTCTAGTGTAATTTTACAGTAATAGTGTTGTTCCACTGAATAAATAGTCACTCTTGACTTCTCTGTGTCTCTCTCTCTCTCTCCTTCCTGCATGCAGATGAGAGCTGTACCATTCACCATTTATACGTTCTAGTTTTTTTAAAGAATTATTTTGCTATTAGCCAAGTTGGATGTCATGGTTCATTGAGACAAATAGACCATGTGAGTCACACGTCTGTGTGAAGAGAGTGTTGGTTAAACAGCCATGTCACTAACAAGCCAAAATATCCTTTCTCCGCATCTCGTGTCAGACATCCACACGGTCTGCCGTACTCCCACTCAGCTCTGTATTTTGTTTATGTTTATCTCTCTCTTTCCCCATCCTCCACTTACCATGTGTTTGTCCATGTCTTCCTCTCGTCTTTAAAGCAGCTCCGAGCTTCTCATTAACACCTGCTTACATTGCCGCCAGCCTTCCCTGGCACGAAAAACTTTTTGCAAAACGAAACCCTTACGTTTTCGTCTTTTCCTGCCTGAGGTAGAATGAGGGGGGGCACGGCTGGAGGAGTGGGTACATTTAAAACGTGGTTGGTGAGGAGGAACAAGGATGTGATACATGCAAAATAAATAAATGCTGTGGAAACGGCAGCCGGAGCGTGTGGCGTCCCACCGTACATTCATTTCTCTCGCTGCATTTAAGGGAGCGTCGCATTTGCTATTCAAGAAACCTTTGGTTTTCTTCTCACACGGATGTGTTATTGTATAATGAGGATTTTTTTCATGAATGCGAAGTTCGGTATGAGTTTATTGAGAGGAAAAGGGAAAAGAATAGGTTTTAGTAAAGCCCCATTCACATGAACGTGACATTTATTTTTATTTAAGATGGCGTGAGCGATAGTGACAGCTGGTGATTCGGTGTGGGCATGTTCAGTAATAAAATGTAATTTTATGCATATGAGCAGCAATGTGATGCAGACGTTAATGCATTGATGACACACTAAACGTCTGTTGTGAGATAATAATAAACAAGTTTACAGTTGTATATGATTTATCAGTAGTCACATATATTTGGATAACAATAAAAATGATGTTTAGTAAAACTGTCAGAAATTGACGAGTTTTTAAATGAATCTGCAGTGCTGTAGTTTTTATACAGCTTTATATAAAGAATTTTATTTTTAGCAGCAAAATTTATTTGTACCGTAATTTGCATGTGATCAGACTGTAGCTATATATATGCAGCTATATATATGCAGCTATATATATGTGATATATTTGTAGCTATATATTTGATCAGTATTATTATATCAGTATGTGTTCGTTGAGAATCAAACCCACAGCATTTTTGCGCTGCTAACGCAATTCTCTGCCAGTTGAGCTACAGGAACACGTGTCCGTTTTAAACAGCATTTGAACATGGCTTGAGGTTTGACTCTGACTCACGTTTAAAGGATGTAATTATGTTGTCGGTTTTGGAGAAGAATGAATTGTCGGGGTGGCATCAGAACTCCAGTTTAATCTGACGTTTCTCGCTCCACAGTGTTTCCAAGTCAGTCCTGTCAGCCTCTTCTCTCTTTTGTAATAAATTGAGAAGAGAAATAAGACATGAAAAGATAAAATAGATGGAATTAAGATGCAGGAAATGGAATCAACAAAAACATTAAGCATTAAAAATGTCTTGCTCTATTGTTGTTTCTATCACAAGCTTAAAAGGGCCAAAAATGGGTTTGTGCACATCCTGTTTTTCATTTATTTTCTGCTCTTGAGACGTTTTGACATTTAACTATTTTGTTTGATATAAGGGGGACGAGAAATTGTTGTGGTGAGGCAGGCACCATTGCACCATGGCGTGTTAAAGGCCGCAAAACGAGCACCACAGAAACACTAAAGTTCTTCACAAGATCTTTCGTATCTGACTGTAACCAACTGTATCCAACTGTATCCAACTGCCATGTTTATTTATTTTTCCTCCACTTTCCTGTTTGTGTTTCTTTTCTCATTCACCATCTCTCATTGGACTATATTATTGATGTCACATCACATTAGCAGTAGGGCCTACCGCCAGCAGCGTAGAACTTGTGTCCTGCTTTTAAAATGTGTCTGTAAATGATCTTCCTCAATTAAAAATTCACGAATCCCTGTCTTACTTGGGTGGTCTAACCTGGGAGGATGATCTTGTGGTGAGCAGGTGATGGTTGCAGAAGCTCTGGATATCTCCAGAGAAACATACTTTGCCATCCTGATGGACCGTTCCTGTAATGGACCCGTGATGGTGGGCAGCCCTCAAGGTGGTGTTGATATAGAAGAAGTGGCTGCCACCACACCAGAACTCATCTTCAAGGTACACAGTTTCTCACTCAC
>JBAJNP010012126.1:0-13800 GCA_036877545.1 Yasuhikotakia modesta | reverse complement strand
GGTATGACGTCATGATTGCCTCCTCAGCTGATGGGGTTCCCTTCAGCTCTCAGGGCATAAAAAGGTGAGAGGCGGCTGCGGACCGCCCTCTCTGTTTACCGCTTTATGTCGTCTTTCCAACAGCTGCTTCATTTGCTTTGATTCACAACGTTCAGCGCTTCCATCCAAACCAATCTAGCGATTTAACGCGCTGAAACAAACCCGCCGGCAGAGACGCATGAGGTCGGTGAGACATCCGCGCGCGGTCGTCGGGCATTGCATGAGCTGGTTGTTGTATCACGTGCGTTTGTGGGTTAAATCGTCCCGTAGAAGTTATCTGCGTGTGAATTTGGGTGGTGGCTTGGCTTGTTCGGACAGGATGTTTCTGGAAAATCCCAACCATCGTATCACAGAAAGCCTTTAAAAGTTACTGTGTGCATCGTAACAGTTGCGCTGTAGGATGCGCACTTTACCGCAACTGGACGCGGCGTTGGGCAGAACATGTGACATGTTACTGAATGGTAAAATGGGAAATGTTAAGTTATAGCGAATATTTGTATAATGAAATAACTGATAGTGATGCATTAGTTGTGTGCTTTTAACGGCGGTCAGTCACCGTTAGGTTGTGTGATCTGTATGGCGTGGTGTCGTAAATGCAATGTCATGGTAAGAGCTGGCGACTATCCAGACTCGTGGGGGGAGTTTATATAGATCAACAAATTACATGTTGTATGTTTTGTATATAAATGTATATCGTGTACCTGTGCGTGTTGCATCAGTGCTAATAAACATCAACATCGAGTCCAAGACTGTTGTTCTATTAGCCAATGACACAAACAGTTATTTGGGTCTTAAAACGCTATTAAACCTAATAATGTGTCTTTTTTTAATTCTTTAAACTGACCCTTTCTGTTTCCATCCCCTTATCCTTTAGAGAGACTAGGACCATGGTTCAGCTGTCACCATCTCGGACTGTAGAGACTTTGACTCCTTTGGAATTGCCCATGGAGATGGATGGTGGGCAGGGAAGCACCAAACTTGACTCCCCTCAAGCACTTACCACCCTTCAGCTGGCTCTAAATCCCTCCACGACCACCTACTATGGTTATGAAAAGTACATTGAAGACGGCCTCATCTGCCTCAAGCACAAGATTCGTAACATTGAGAAAAAGAAGGTGCCTAAAATGTGGTTTCTGCAAAATTTATCCCAAATTGCATACTTTCCTAATCCTGTTGTTTAGTTTACCTCAGAGCTATCTTTGTACTTAAAATCTAGTTGTGTGTGGTCCCGAACAGGGAAAGATAAAGGTATTTGTTTTTTCTTGTAGCTGAAACTGGAAAGCTACAGTGAGAGGCTGAAGAATGGGGACAAATTAAATCAAGACCAACTGGTAATCAAGACAAACTTCACTCAGTCTGTTGCATTCTGGGATATGGAGTTTGTATCCATAGCAGTGATGCATATGTGACAACATTGCAGGAAGCTGTGGGAAAGTATGAGGAGGTGGTCCATAACCTTACATTTGCCAAAGATCTGCAGAAGACGCTTGGTGCCCTCACACAGGATGTAAGATTCAGTCGCTTACACCAATTTGTGCATGAGATTATGAAATGTGAGGATCTATATATCAACTGGCACTTTTAATGTATTGGACTAACTTGATAATGCATGTAAAATTAAATAGTGAATCATTTTATGCACTGAAATGAAGGAAAACATTCATCCAGCCAATCAGAACGTTAATTGGAAGCAGTTTTAAAATGCCCAAAACTGGTTAGCTGTGCTACCATATCTGGTTTGCTGGTTTTTGAAGGGCTTTGAGCACTAATCAAAGCACTAATACCAGCTAGCCAAATAGCTAAACCTACTAGCAGATTGTTCTTTCTGGAAATCTGACTTTGCCAGTCTGAGGTTCCAAAAATTACTGTTTTGGTATTTAGCTGTGGCACTTATTCTTTAATTGGGTCTAATTGGTTCTGCTGTAATGTAGCTGCTGAAGGCTCAGCGGAAAGCTGTCCGCCAAGAGAAAGTGATGAGGATTGATGCGGAGAGGAGACGTCTGAGCTTGATGCTCCAGGTGCAATATGTCCTCCACAGTCTACAGAGAGATGATGTCCGGAGGAACTTCTGCAACACAAGACAACACTCCTGTTTCCTGTCCACAAAAGACATGGAGAGTCTGTTAGATCTGGCTTCACTACTGGGCTGCAAAAGAGACCAAACTATGAGGTTTGTCGGTTACATGGTGTGTACTGTGTTGCTCAAACAGAGATTCTTATGTCTTGACAAGGTGCAAGTTGAATATGTTGCTGTGTTTGTTTGCTCTGTCTTCCTGTTTTTTTTGCTGTGCTGTAGTTTGGAGGATCAGATGGAACAGGCAGCTATTGTTTACTGGGAGCTGCTGGAAGGGAAAGAAAAACCAGTTGCTGGCTCAACATGTGAGTTTCTGGCTCAATCTGTGGGTCAATCAAATCTGTGCTTTATTTAGTAACCATCAGTGTGTTTTGTAATGAATGCTATTAGATAGTCTCATAATGGATATTTAAATGCTGAGTTTATGTACAATTTTTTTACATGGTTGCCTAATATTGGTGCTGGAAAAAAATCATATTGGAAAATTCATGTTCCATAATTTAAAGAAAAAGACAATTGTGACGTGCTATACATGGACTGCTGGACATTTTAGTGGAAAAATAAATCTTTGAAAGTTTGCAGGGTCCAGTAAGATTTTAAGAGTTATAATGTAGATTGTTTCCCGGCTGTCACTGCTTCACAGATAAGAACATGAAGGAAAAATTGCTTCGACTTGTGAATTGTGGCTTTTTTGATCATGTGCCGCTTCCACAAAACAGCCAAGAGAAAGCAGAGAACCCAAAGGCTGATCCTCCTTCCAGGACTTGTAGCCTCTCCAGTGAGACATTATTCAAATTTACCTCAATTTTCCCTCCTATAATAACAGCATTATTTTCTTCAATACATGTCATGTTTTTCTACATTTCAGCCTTGATGAAGATTAGCTCAAAAGAAGTGCCTTCCAAAGAGGTACAAACTGTTTAAAATACAATTGTGTGCAGATGCTGGAAAATGTTAATTTTGAAGTTATGAAGTTTTTCAATTTTTTTTTTTGATTGAACACAAGCAGTTCAGTAACTTTTAAATGATGGCAGTTTTCCAACAGACGGTACCTACCTGCAACGAATGTAGCTGCGTGCAGTCAGGGTGAGAATACCCCGCCTCGTAACTGGAAGGAGGAGTTTTTGGCAATGAAGGAAAGAGAGCCACCAGACTCATGGGAAATGGAGTTTTCTGATGCCATTGTAGCTTCTCAGCCAACCGTACAGAAGCCATGGAAAGGAGCTGCAGGGTTGATTCCCAAGACCCCAGACCTTACGGCCAGGCCCATGAGTGACCCTAAAGAGGTGAAAAACTGTCTCTAGAGAAACATTATTGACTCAAAGTCTATACATGCAGTCATTTTTATATAAACCATTTTAAAAAGGTTCTTAAAGTGGTTTAAAAGCACTCCTTGTTATTGTAACGCTTTGTCGTCTTTACTAGAAACGACAGAAGAAAAGCAAGGGAGATCATGAATCTAAATCAGTAAGTTATTCAGATTCATTATAAATGGTGCACTTGTTTATACAAGTTTAACCCACCATGGTGGTAATGTTACCAAAATAAAATCACTTGGCCAATAATCAGGTTTTATGCAACTTTATAAATTAATTTTACAGTTCCATTGTGGTACTGATATCTACAGTGATTTATTTTATCCACTTCTGCCTCATAAAAATTTGATGATTGGTCAAAGATAGTTTAAGTCTTTTTTGGGGCTTTCAGATGCCTGTTGCAGTAGAAGTCTTCAGCTCTCCATCCTCATTACCCAAAGACCCCGTTCAACGCAAACAGCAGCTTGAGTCCCTGATGGACCAGATCTCTGGCTCCTTCAGCTTCATGCAGGCATGGTTCACTTCATTAACCTTGTTTGGTTTAAACAAGGCTTGTTAAAGTGGTCTGTAATTTGCCCATGCAAATTGTTCCATCTTGGGAGTTACATTAAGCCTGTGTGGTGTGTGCAGGAGTCTCTTCTGGATGGGGAAACCTCCCCCAGTAGCAGTCAAACTCGAAGTCATCAGTCTCCTGGAACCTCTACTCCCGTTGGTACAGCAAAGCCACACCCTCCTAAACCACACCCTCTGTTTATTTGTGTTTGTTACTGACGTTTATTATCTCCTTAATATACAGCACAAAGGGAACTGACAAAAAGTCCACCGGATATTCTGCCTCAGTCCCAGCGTGTAAGCAAGTTAATTGCCTCTTTTGGAATTGAATTCACTGTTTTCATGTAACTAAATCCTGATGTGAAAAGACCAGAATTGCCTTTTGATAAATCAAGGTGTTATGTAATCGCAGAGCACTCCCTTACGAATTCTGCTCTCTGGAGAAGCTAAAGGCTGTCTGTCGAATGGAGACCGATCTATAACTGGCTCTGACCTCAGTCTGCACAATGAAGATAAACCACGTGTAAATCCCACTTTTACCTTCATTTTCTATACAACAAATTATACATTTGTTTTAAATGCTAAGAAAAGGAACCTGAACCTGTGGACTCCTAGAATCATTCATGGCTCGGACTTCTCTTTTCTTGTGTGCAGAAACAAAGCGAAGGCTTTACCTCTCCACCTTTGTACCGCAGGGGGTCATCCATCTCAATCTCTCTGGAGAACCAGAGCTCTGTACAGGTCTGGACCACATTAGACCACCTCAACTAATCTTAATTTTTTGTACAAACAATTTTCTGCCTGAAGTTTTTACTAGATTTCCAATTGTGTGTTTCAGGCAGGAAAGCAAACGATATGCAACGGAGTTTCCACCCCTGTGTCCGTACAGACATTTTCAACTCCACCTAGTCGCCGGTCTATCAGTCCGGAAGACACCTTTCACAACATTCGCTCTGTGAGCCTAATAAACTATGGCTTGCGTTCGCATGCATTTTAACAATGCAGAATTTCTCAAGCTCTGATCTGCTTTACATTAACTTGTTTCTCATAATCAGGTGTTCAGTGTGGCCTCTCTGCCCATCAGTAAGAGCTCAGAGATGAAGTCGGATGAAAGTGGATTTTCAGAGTCCATGCATCTGAATTATGCTACAACCAAAACCCTGAGTTACTCAACTGCCAGCACCCAGACCCCACCTGAACTCAACTTGCCTGAAGATGACCTCCAGATCGGTAATCCAAAATTAACTTCAAAAAAGACAAACCGTTTTTAACCATGTATTATGTTATGGTTCCTAATTGGGAAATGTTATTTGTAATTTGCCATTTGGCTGGCAACTGTCTTCCAAGGTTGAGATGGACATTACAATAAACTATTATAACATATTTAATAGCAGACATTCTCCACTCTTACTTGTTCTTTCAGAGGGCCAGTACCAGCTGGAGTGTCCGGTCAGTGCTGGTGGTCATGTGTTCTCTGCCCCTCAGCCACAGTCTCGCCTGGGTCAGTCCAGCTACACCCGTGGGACGGCAAGAGGTATGACGCGTGCAGGCAGGGGTTTGCTTCCATCATACAGATCACCTGGTGGCTTCAGAGGTACCTTTCACTTCCTGTTTCTCTTCCTCCTCTACACATTCTCCTCACTTGGACCTGTGGTGGTATACAAATGTTCTTGCACAAACTAGTAGTATTAATTTTCTGTATGGAGGTCTTCAACAAGGGAGGCCCTTGGTGGATTGTGAGACTAGGGAACTTGGGGAACTTCATACTTGTAACTGTAGAACTTTTTTTGTTGTACACTAACTGGTAGGTGGTTACGAGGCCTACAGAGTAAACCTGCGTTCTCCTGGAGCGGGCTTTATATCTCAGACCCATACGACACACAGAGACCCTGGATCTGCGCTTTACATGTCTAGAGTAAGACATTTTCAGTGTCAATCTCATACAATTTCTTGACATTACCTTCATTGTGGGCGTTCCAGAGATGTATAGGGTTTGGTGAGCATGTCATAGATCTGTGTATGAAATTGAATCGTTTTGGTCACAGGAAAATGGGTATCAGCAGAGTTTCAAACGAGGTGGAGCTGCAGCAACACAAAGGAACAGTGGTAAGAAAATTCAGTCAGTGCTTCTTAGGTAGTAATATGTAGCCAGTTTTAATCTATTCAAACCTCTACAGAAGTCTCTACATCTCTAATTTTGTTGTCTTCACAGCTGGTTGGAGTGACTCATCACAGGTGAGCAGTCCGGACAGGGAGGGGGCGTATCTGCTGGATTCGGGAATGAGCGACACCCTGTCAGTGGCACCAATGGAAATGCCCATCACACCCCAGGGCCCACACACTCTGATGCCCGTTCACGTGTACCCAGTCACCCAACTCCGCGTGGCCTTCTCTGCCGCCCGCACTGCCAATTTCGCACCCGGCACTCTGGATCAGCCAATTGCCTTTGACCTACTGCACACCAACCTTGGCGAAATGTTCGACACTGCGACTGGACGCTTCACCTGCCCCGCTGCTGGTGCTTATGTCTTCATCTTCCACATCCTAAAGTTGGCAGTAAGCGTACCCCTGTACGTTAACCTCATGCGCAACGAAGAGGTGATGGTGTCTGCGTATGCTAACGACGGCGCTCCGGACCACGAGACCGCCAGCAACCACGCTGTCCTGCAGCTGTTCCAGGGAGACCAGGTGTGGCTGCGGCTTCATCGCGGTGCCATCTATGGCAGCAGTTGGAAGTACAGCACCTTTTCTGGTTTCTTACTGTACCAGGACTGAACATTCTTCTCAATATAGGCACAAAAAGGGAGGATGGGACATTTTGGATCTATTGAAGGTTCTAGTTACCCTGCTTTTGGTCAAGCATGGTACAACTGCATGTTTGACAGTTCAATAGTTCAAAGTCAGTGTTGAGGCCAATGTAGAATATTTGCTCTTGAAAGTTTACATAAGTTTATTCAGGTTTTCTTTCATAATACAGTGATTTGAAAGGCTTTACTGTATACTAGATGCACAGACTTATAACCCAAAGTAGCTGCATTTAACATGCACTAAATTGTAAATCCTACCGTTTCGGAAGCGACTGGGTTTATTCTGGTTGTCACTATATGACCCTGTATGCTTGCCTGCTGATTTTGTTTCTCAGCCATACAAAGTCTGTAACTGGTGCCTTTTTGTTTTCGGGTCACAGAACTTATGCATCGCTCTGCAAGAATGGAGGATTTTTTTTTCTGGCAATACTTGACATGTTAAGCACTTTAAAAAGGACTTGGTGGCCTTGTTGGGGTTTGGGTGTATGTGTGTATCAGTGTATGTGTATATATTGTGTCATGCTGAAAATCACTTTAACACTGACTCTGCCAAAAAGGTGTTAAGCCAAAATGGCTCCCTCTTGTGCCTGAATAAAATTGTGCAGTTCACTTGTATGGTATCTGTGTTTGTTTGTGCATCTAGTAAATTGGTGAAACGTGGTTACAGTAATAGATGGTTGTGTTGCTCAATTTGCCTGAAGTCTTTTTAACCACGTATTATGTAATGGTTCCTAATTGGGTAAATTAATTGTAATTTGGCTGGTAACCATCCTCCAAGGTTGAGATGGTTAGTTTGCAAAAGCTTTTGTGTAAATGGTGTACATCATACAACTATAAATTATTTTGCCATTCTTAACTCCTCAGCCTTAACACCTAGATCTTTAAAAGGTATAATTGCTTTATAGCTAAGGTAAAACAACAGTAACACAAGGTGCATATTGATTTTGCATTAAAAGGTGCACTATTTTATGCCATTATCTAGTGTGGTCACTAATAATTCAACACACGCGCTAAATAAAAGGGGGCGTGGCTACGTATATTAACGCTACTGGCAACAAGTCGCCTGCATTCCTTTATCCGGAAAACTTTATAACTGTGTTCAAAATTACACCTATATTTCTTTATAACTCATTATTTAAAGGAGCAGGAATAGTGCAATGGCGTACGAAACTAGCGGACATTATGGCACCCAATCCCATAATGCACTACAACAGACGTACACTTAACGCCACGCCCATCGTGAATTAATTCACGTGTTTCTACGTGCGATGTCGCCATATATGTTATATATGTTTGTATGTTGTAATGTAGGGAATAGTAAATAAACGGACACTATTAGGCACCGCCAGCCGATCTTCTTGTGTAGAGAAAGCCCGTAACATACACATCTATACACGCTAGATGTTATATGGCACTATAGTATGTATGTAACTGTCTGCATACTTAATGTATATATATACATATATTTATGTATACTAGGCTAATGTTCACAAATGTATTAGTAACATGTCATTTATGTTTGTTGTCAACATCGTATCTATAATATTTACACGTTTAACTACGTCAACATCAACTAGCATAAATCAAAGATGGCGGCGCCGGTTACTCCCCATAGTTTAACTTACGTCGATACAGCAGCCAATCAGCGCGCTTCTTCACTTAAAATGTGTAACTTTTTTAAAACTTTTTTTTTAACTAAAAGTTTTATATCAAGGAGGAAAGGGGGGAAGCGTCTCACAAAACTGGCGAGAGGAGCTCATGTGATGGACGAAATTGGTTTAACTCACATCTGCGTCTCTGTAAGTTTATTGACCTCCATATACAAACACCTGCACAGACGCACTGCCTGTATAAAGAGCCTGTTTCATGATCTGAGAGACACATCATTTCTGCTACTGATCAGATCACCAAACACACAATAACACATTGTAAGGATGATACATTGATGTTAAGGATCGTGTATTTGGTTATAAAACGCGTTTGCCACTCAGTTGCATGTGAACGCATTTGTTTTTAAGACTCTTAAACTATTGCTGTGTAAATGCTAAGCGTTGTTATTTGGTTCCCCATTGTGGCATTTAATGTAATTTTGTTGATTTGTTGAGTTTGTTGTTTTTAAGCATTTTAGACCCCAAGAGGCCGCTGTTGCCTTAAATATGAGCCCCCCTGTACTTCGTTCAATAGAAAAAAACCACCCTATTAAGCATTATCCATAAGGCCTTCCACTTGGATTACCTTAGCTAATATAAATCTTGCCCTGGGATGTAAGTGTCACATTGCATATACCATGTTTACTTTCCATTGTCCCAACAGCGTGTGTTTTCATATTGCTTTAATTTATACATCAAATGAGCGAGTGTCACGTCTGTTTGTGTTGTTTAAGAGAAGTTTAGATGTTGTTGTGTGTCCCACTAGCACTAATAGCTTTTATGATTAATGCATATTAATTCAGTCTTTACCTCTGTGCTTGTGCAATTGTGTCTTGCTCTTTTCTATGTTGTTCACAGGTTTAATGTATTCCTGTTATGACAAATCACAAAAAGGCTGTAAATTGGTTGGGCCTGCATACAGATTTTTGCTTTTTCTTCTTAAAATCATGTGTGCTATTCCTGTAAATATGATTTCTAAATGCGTTCCATGTGATTTCTGTGGAGTGTGTTTTAAATTAGATTCACAGGACGTTATTTTCCCAGGGGGAAATTGCTTAATCTTGATTGTTTTCTTTGTTTAACACAGTTGATTTGATTCAATTCTCTAATAGAATTTCCATTTGTTGTAGGATTGATCACTGATGCCATATTGTTATAATCCCTAAAATGAAATTTTACCCCCAGCTGCCCTGTGGGGCATGTCTGGCTGCTACTGACCTGCCCAGACTTGTACCACTTGTATTAAGTCACGTCTTGTGTGTCTCTGTCTTTTCTCCTCCTCGCCAACGCCATCTCTGATCCTCTTGGAATTCTGGGATGCTGTGGAATTCTGGGATAGCTGGAATGGTCAGCTGTCTCACTCCTTTAGATTGTTACACATGCTCTCGTCAGTTAGAAGAAAGGGAATGTACTGTTGAAAAACAAACTGAAAAACAAACTGCTTTCTCAGAAGAGTCGTCACTTTGTTTTGGAGTTTTAAGGGGAACGGATAATTAAAGATCAGCATAAAATGAAAGCAGAAATTTCCCACTTCTCTCTCTCTCTCTCTCTCTCTCACTCTCGTTTTAGCCTTAGGGTTCTACATTTTAAAGTTCAAAACAATGTTGAGATCATGACTAATATTCTGAGAAAGCTCACGTCTGGAAAGATTCCATTTTCTGTGGTTGTATCCCTGGGATTAGATTATTATCTCAACCGGAGGAAAACAAAAACTAATCAGCTGTAGGGACTCATTTAAATAGACAGTTCACTTAAAAATCCAAATATATAACCATAAACAGGGACTAAGGCTGTAACATTCTTCCAAACATTGACCAGATGAACACAAACAAACCAAAGGCTTCAAATGCATTGTTTGTTTTAAATTGTCCATTTGTTTTCGTACAATGAGCTTTTTCCTTGGGAATTTTTTATATAATACCTGGAAGTCATTTATCTGTGGAAGACAGAAGCAAAACGGTGTATTTATGCAAGACAACAGAGCCATTTTCCCCAGCTCCTGCCTTTAGACATAAGCTGGTTTCTTTTTCACCTGTCACAGTTCCTGAGAGAAACTAGGTGTTGTTTTGTAGCACATATGTATTAAATGCATGAGTCAGTGCTTTAAATTACTAACCAAAATCTTGTACAACAGCTTTGTAAAAATGTGTCAGGGTTGTAAAGCGTGTCTGGACAAGCTGAACACTTGATTCTCTTGGCACAAATGAGAAGCTGTGTGTGAATTATTGTTATCTGTGTTATATTATTATATCTGTTGATCTAGGCATTGATAGAACAACCATGTTTAATTTGCATCAATTTTACGTTGTAAATATCCAACTCAGCACAGTATTTGTTTGTTTGTGACCAAAGCTAAAATCCTTCTCCTTTTTATGATTGTAGAGTGTTGTAGAGACACACATTGTTGTATATTGTTAGTTTTTGTTTTGCTCGTTTTTGCAAAACAGGACAACGTTTTGACCTCATTGTCACTGTTTTGCATATCGTTTCTATATCCTGTGGGAAAAATGCTTTACATAAATTTGTGCCCATCGTTTCTTTTTAAAACAATATCGTTTCATGGCTTGTTTGTGTATAATGAAGAGTAGATAATGGAATATTTAGGAACAATGTTCCATGAGAAGTCAATTGAAAAGTCAGTGTAGGAGATTAGACTGGCGACAGACGAAACCAAATGACTTGTTTATGGAGGAGATGTTTAAAGATGCTAAATCTATTAATAACACAACTGAGATAAGGAGTGTCCATTCTGCTCCAGCATGGTCTTTCTCCTGGAGTTTTTGGGATAGGTTTTAGGGATAACTAATATCTTTAGTCAGCATTTCATAGACAAAAATGCACATTATGGGTAAGTTAAAATTCAACTACCAAATGACTGGAAGTCATTCCAAATAGAACTAGTTTTTGGTCAGTGCTTGGTTCGTGTTGCCTTAGTTAGTCTGTTAATCCATGTTAGCCTATGTATATGCATGTATGTATTAGTTACTTGCTGTAGTGACATTCCCAACTAAATACCTTGGTGGGTGAAGTCTGCGGTCAATGGTTTGGCCTAAATTCCCAGCATAACACAGCAGGAAAGCCCCTTTCAAAAGTCCACTGCAACACATTCGTGCAACACAACACCATGTGCCGAGTGCCTTGCGTTGTTGAGTTGTTGCATTGCATGATGGGACAGAGCAAAGATCCTATTTTCTGCCCAGAAAATAAACTCTTTAAGCTAAGATTGGGTTATGATAACAGTCTCATCAGATTTGGCTGGTTCTGCCCTGCGCATTGTTGTTTTAATCTCTGTGATAACAATCTCTTCACAACAGCTAGCAAATTGAAAACAACTGCAGTGCTAGTTTAGAGAGAAATGCTGTTGCCTGGATGCGCCAAGCACACAATGTTTTCTCATGGAGGTGTCAGAAATCAACCATTTTGTACGATGCACACGCTCTACAGTTTCCCTAGGGAAGGTCTAGGTGTGAGCTATATGTTTTTCTTTAATCTCCTAATATTTTTTTGAAATTTGACGCTTTTGCCATTATAATGTTGCTTACTGTGACCGTTTTGTAATTTGGAAAAGCTTTGTTATAGTTTAAAGTCAGAGTTAAGGTTTAAGCTTAAGCTTAGGTTTAAGTTAAGCTTTAAGCTGCCTTTTTTAGGTTGGAGGTGTAGAAGTTTGTCTTTCAGTATGGGGGGCTCAGTATAGCCCCTGTCAGCAGACTGCAGATAATATTGGGGTGGGTCTGAGAGCGGCGGGGGTTTGGTTAGTGGCTGGCGAGACCATTTAAATATTTCCATATGGCAAAAGAAATGTCAGAGCTGTATGTTGTTTTTTCATTCGGACCGTGAGATCTGTGAACCTTGTAGTCTACTACCAAGCTCCCCGGTTATCTGAATATCAAGTGTGTTGTGGAGTCGGATCGCTTCCAAATTTCTGTTCACGCCGCACACAAATCCAGTTTGATTTGTAAATCAGATTTGAGGGACTAACTGCCATTGTGCACCTAAATGCTGATTGATTTACTCTTGATAGTGTTGTTAGTTTGAAGATGCACTCCTATAGCAATCGGTGTATTTACATGTGTTGCTATAGTGATGATGTAAAGATACAATGTGATGACTTAAGAAGAGCTGTCAGTGTGGAACTGAAATAAACTGGCTGTTTTGTTTTGCTTCTGTCTATCAGGACAAATTTGAACTTACATGGATGTGGTTTGGACTGGGTTTGTAAAGTGTGTGTGTGTTTATGTGTGTGTGTTTATGTGTGTGTGTGTGTGTTTATGTGTGTGTTTGTGTTTGTGTGTGTGTTTGTGTGTGTGTGTGTGTGTGTGTGTGTGTGTGTTCCTTTCCAACTAGACATCAAAAAATTAAACTGAATTCAATCTAATACGCCTAAAATTCAGAATTTCTCAGATATACAAAGCTATTGTCTTCTGCTAACTTTTATAAACTCGCTGCTATGGTTTCACATGTTAAAAACGAACTAATCAGTTTAGATTGTTTAGATCGTTTTGTTGTTTACACAAATAGATGAATCCTGTTCTGGTTGACATTGTGGTTTCATTTGTAGGACTCGCACACACTTGCTTTGTCCGCCCACATCCCCCTGTTTTTGTCCTCTCTCTTTCTCTCTCTCTCTCGATCATCATTATTCATGGTAGATGTTTAATTATAGCTTTCGGGAAATTATGTCTCTGCAAAGGCCCCTTTGAGAATAAATTTGCCTGTAAACGCGATTCTCATGCTTGTGACAGCACTGTGCTGTGTGGAGAAAGTGAGATGTGAGGTAAACAGCTATATTTTGCACTCTTTGTGTTCTCTGATCTCCCCACAACTTCTTCTTTCCCATCTGCACACTTGTGTGGACACGCAGTGGCTTCTAAGGCCTGTGTCTCAGTATCTGTTATGGACACAATAGGGTTGTTCTAATAGGATAATGATATTCAATGTACCGCTTCCCATATTCACATCTGACATTATATCTGAGGTCCATGTAATTTTCTGACATGTCTGTTTGGTACATAAATGTGTGTGTGGTTCTGTAAGGTCAAAGTGGCTCTGTCTGGAGTGTTGCATTGCTAACACGCTAAGTGTGAAACACTCGCTGTTTCCACCAGCTCACTGGCAAACTCTCAGTGTAAACAGAAAAAGGCTGTTCTACTCGTAAAGCCAACATATTGTGTCATGTTTTATTAATCCAGCTTTACTGTACTAAACCATAACATTTACATTTGTATTAACCACAGGCTATTATTGCTTTAAATTTGATAGGCGCATATTGTTTAGTTCATCTTAAATATCCTGTCTTGGTGCATGTCATGAGTGTGTTAAGTAATTTCATGTATCCATTGCTTGACTCCATGTTTAGGATTTAT
>JBAJNP010012125.1:0-13802 GCA_036877545.1 Yasuhikotakia modesta | reverse complement strand
TATATATATATATATATATATATATATATATAGCCAATACCACATTATACAGGAACCAAAAGAAGAGACATTAATTATTGTGAGACAGAAGCACATGATCTTTAACATGCTATATTTGACTTGACTGTAAAATATCTGAGCCTGTGATTCATTATTAAACAATGAGCTGGTAAATGAGTGGGTAAAATACAAGTTCAAGATTTACAAAAAAAAGACTAAATATCAATCAGAATATTTAGTCACAAAAGTCAGAGGTACTGAGAGAAAGAGAGAGAGGGTAAGAGAGAAAGTTGAGTGGGAAAAAGAAAGAGAAGCGGCATACTGAGACAAAAATGAGTGATTATAAATTCATATTCTGTCAAGAAGTGCACATAGTATTAGTCTCTTTTAATGTACTTGTCCTTTACCTTGAAAGGTTGGAGAAAAAAATACAGAAGTTATAAAGAATATATATAAAGAAGCAAAGAGTCATATTAGCTTCAGAATTTTGAACTTGGAGCGTTCTCTTTTCTCATTGCCGCTGACAGACTGGTTGTTTCCTGAAACCAGACAGTGTTATGAAAAACCTGATGTTTAAGTATTAGCCATTATTATGTATATAATTAAAAGTTAATAGTTAAAGCCACAAAATATTGGGCCACTTAGGCCCTTCATCCTGTCCGGGCAGATAGCTGAGATCCTCTTGTGCCACTTGCCCTGATATGGTTGAACTTGACCCAGTATTTAGAGCTCCAGGGCCATGACCAACCATAATGTTCTCTGTCACTCTGACTTCCCCAGCCAAATGCTATTGTTACTGTCAGAGTGAGTCATGGTGAAGCCACGTGACATCAGGGAAAGAGTATAAACACAATAGTGTTTTCCATTTATCCAACTAATAGATAAATGGAAAAATGACACTTTATTTCTGCTACAGCACAAGTTTTGTTTGTGAGAGTCAAAATGACTTCTAGGCTCTCCTAGACTCATAAGTACATCTTCATTTTTCTTAGAGGCAGAAAAAGCTTGAAAGTAGGTGGAACCTACCTATCACATGATTGTCTCAAAATGTTTAACAGCAAGTGCAAAGTTTGTGCAAGATCCGTTTAATGAGCCATCACCAACCAAACCCTAAGAAACTCAAAATTGAAGGGAAAAACTTCAAATTGAAGTATATCAGGGCCATTACATATAATTTCACACCAAGCACATGCAGAGTCACACTCTAAGGTGTTAACCACAACTTACCACTTGTGCTGAAACCTGCTCCATTTTGGCAGCCGGAGTTCCAGGTCTCGGGTAGACCTGGTTGATGAAGAGGCTGGGAAAGTGGTACTGCCTCACCAGTTCCATTGTCTGCTGGAAGTCCTCATCTGTTTCTCCTGGGAACCCACAGATGATGTCAGTGGCAAAGGTGATACCTGTAACCCTATAAAACACATACACACTTATAAAAGAAAACCTATGCTTTACACAATAACAGCATAATAAGGCAAAAAAAAACACTATGAATGTTATAAAACCACTGTTTCCCAGCCAGCCAGCATCAACATTGGACAATTTTCTAATGTCTCTCTGAGCATGAGTTATACATTTAATAATAAATTAAATTAAGCATATGAGTTTGTTTATAACAAAGAAAATCAAACCAATATGGTTTTGACAAAACCGCTGTATGAACCTATGACTACGGAATCTGACAATTCACTTCAATAATTCTTTACAAACAGGGCAGGAAGAGTTAAATAAACTTATAACTTAATTTATTCATACCACATGCTTATTAGACCACATACCAACTAAACTACTGAAAGAGGTGTTATCTGTACCTGAAAAACCTCTTCTTTAATATCATTAACTCTTCTCTATGTCTAGACTATGTCCCCAAGACACTTCAAGCTGGCAGTTAATAAGCCGCTCATGAAAAAGCGCCACTACATCCAAATGAACTGGCAAAACACAGGCTAATTTCAAAAATCCTATTTATGTTTAAAATACTAAAATTCGATAATTAGTCGATAATGAAAATCTTTAATGTAATTGATCAATATCTGTATGAGTAATTGTGTGGGATTTTAATCTTATTGCTTTATTTTATAAAAGTAAGATAGTAACTGTAAAAGTAATTGTCTTTGGGATTGTAATTAGACCAATATATTCATAGCACCAGTAAGCAGGTATGTAAATTGAATTGAACTGACTTGAACTGAGCACATGAACAAGTTTGACAAACAACACAAAATCACTGCAAGAAGTGAATGCCATTGTGTGTATCAGCCTGTTCTCAGGAACCTTATTAGCAGCCTCAATAACCATTGACTATTGGCCACTGCTCTCATTAAATTAGGACCCTGGCACAGGAATTGGTTAATTGATTTCTTTTTGCTCGTGCGATTATTGATTTTTAACATATGAGAAACAAACAAACTCAAGGATAGCTCTGACACAGTGGACATTCTAACAGAAAGTATTGTGCAGTCTTACTAGGACTTTTTTGTCTCACGTCAGTTTTTTAAAAAAGATTTTTAGAAAAAGACTCATCAGCCATTTAAAATATATAAAAGCTAACAACAGGAAACTGCCAAAGGTACATTGAGCCATAATAGTTTTAAATCATTCAGAGAAGTGTTTAAAATATTTATCTTAAAATCTGAAAGATCAGGCTGCAGATAAAACAAAAATCTCAATGTCTGCAAAATGTCTGTCTTACAAGACATCTAAAATGCTTTGACTTGAAGCTTCGGGGCTGGAGAGCCAGAACATGTTAAATAAATGACTAAAATTGCAGTCAATGAAACATAATCACTCCATTTCCTGATATCTAACGGATTCTATTTTTCCATGTTATTATTCCATTACACATGCACAGTGTTCTCCTCCTCCACCTCCACACATTTATCTCCACTTATTGACCAAGTAATGTGCATTCTTAATCACGTTAGGTTTATCCTTACGTTTCTGGCAGATAACCCCTGACCTATTGATATATCTCTACTGTTGGCTGTCATTAATATTCACAGGGCCTTTAGGCAGTAATGTATCCTTGCCCTTTTAAAATGGAAAAGTTACTGATGGGTACAGTGGAGGAGATCCAGGTGTTAGCAGGGCATGCTAATATGAATTCTGCTGGTTTCTTTTTCTTTCCATTACTTTTTTGCCACAATTTAAAGCATATTGCAAGGGGTTATTATCAGAGGAAAGTAAAAGTTGAGCCTCAGCAGGAGTAAGTCCATTCCTTGACTTAGGCAGATAAAACTGTTCCTTTTCTTGACTTGAATGCTACAATCATCCACCTGTAGGGGCTGCAGTCAATATCTAAATACTGTAAAAGACAGTCAGGAGAGACTGGATCGTGACACTAAGCTAATTTACTGGCATAATAGCTTCTTAATATGAGAGATATGCTCTCATATGCTGTTTTTGCAAATGAGAACATAGGGACAAAGTACTAAACCAAACTAGAATCAAAGCACATAAGAGAATACTGTGACATTTTTAAACACGGATAAATTGCACTGCATTAAAACTATGACAAATTGCAAGAATACCATGCTTTTGCGTCTTGATGTACTATGGGAAGTGCATGACTCCAGCATTTGGGGAATCAATTTGTGGTTACTGAAGACATAATTGTCCTTATGGATACACCTCAGGATAACACAGAAAGGTAAACTGGCAGTGAATTACACCAGATGCAGCATGTCTCCTCAACCTCAAGTCTGAACTGAAGAAGGCTTGATAGATCATCAGTGAACAGAGAAAAACATCAAGTATAGAGTGAACATGAGATGAGGCTACTTCTCTCTAAATTCATTATGATTTCCCAGCTCTCTAGCCTCACTTTGCCTCTGTTGAGAAGAACAGAATAAAGAAAAAAAGCAAATTATAGAATTGGATGCCCTCCAAAGTGGGCAGACCTTCTTTGTACGTCTGCAACTCCACAGTGATCATCAATGTGTGATGGCAGATGGAGGCCCTTTGATGCTTTGTTGGCTTGTCGGACATGATTGGGCTACACTTTGTTTTCTGGATTATTAGAAAGCACCACTCCCCCTTGGTTACGGTTACAGCCAATGACAACTGTTATCCCTTGTATGGGCTCTATATGATCTGTTACAGCCAAGCAAGTGCCACAGACCTGATCAACAGCAGCACCCACAGAAGGAGGCTCCAAAAATGACTGGTTTGAAAGCTTGAATAGCACATGAATAGCAGAAACAGGTCCCTGTCTGTTTATTATCCACTCGGAAATGCATACATTTACTGAGTGGACCATGATTGGTGGGCATTTGTTGTAAACTGTGGTGCCAAATAAGATTAAGGATATTTTATGAAATACCAAAGAGCAAGAGTAACAATTGTTTGTAAGTATTTGTGTGTTAAGGAGGCCAGGACATGACAAAGGGTTTACTTTTTAGGGAAACACATGCAGCCAACTGAAGCAGATTCCAGGAACTTGGCTGCTAGCTGAAACAAATGAAACAAAACAAGGGACTCCATCCCTAGTTTTCAGTCTTTAGCTCTGTTGCAGAAATGAGTAATAAGATCTTCACATATGTATGAGGTCCTTTAGGGTAATGTGCTTTAGGGTAAAGGCATGGTTGAAAGACCAGTTTATTCTGTGAATATCTGTCAACTGTATATATCTGTCAACCTATCAATCTCTCTTATACCACAGCCTTTTGCTCCTTGTATACATGGGTAGAGCCAATTATGGTTTGGCATTCAGCTGAAGGAAGCCAAACATTGAGCTCATCCCCATTGCAGGAGTTCCTATTGCTCAACTTCAGTTTAGTTGAGGAAGCTAAACGGCCTATTTTATTGTCTGATGATCTACATCTAGGTCACCCGCAACCATTTTCTTTGCAAAAAGTACCTGTGCATTAGCTAGAATTACTTTTAACGAAGGATAAACTTCCCATGTCACTCTTGGCAGCATGACACATCAAATTATTGGCACTTTGTATGGAATCTTGCAACATTGCAACTAGGCAATGTTAAAACATGTAAATTGAATAGAGCTGTTCAAGGGCAAATGGGGAATGACTGCAATACATTCAACTCAGACTAGGCTAGTCCTGAAGCAGGGTCATAACAACTAAAGGCTGCATGGACTATATGTAGTCGAGCCCTTCCTGAATTTTTCAACCACACAAATCCAAACTCCCTTGAGTGAAACTTCTTGATCTTCCATAAATCCAGACTTCAGACTTTCGTTTACAAGTATAAAGAATTTTGACAACCCATGAGTGTTTGACATTAGATTGAACATGGACTTTGAACTTTACTAGACCTGAATCTTGACCTACCTGCTGAAAGTGCAAATCATTTGTTCCAATAAACAGAGGAAACATAAGTAGTCCAGTAGGAAACTGATTTTTATTCAGTTAATTATGATGCAGACAGAGTTTTTCTAAGAGCAAACATCAGAACTTCACATTTTAACACACTCTCCATGCAGTGCAATTTACTACCTTGTGTTTACACTTTTCTTCTGCATTTTAAACTGCCTCCCAGCAGGGCTTAAATCCTGTTAATTAAAATCTACTGGATATCGTCAAACACTGAATTACATTGGAAAGTCTGGGGTTAGAAGGGTTTATTAAAATAATTCATTCTCTGCAGTGAATTATTTTAGCTTCTTTGTTTTTTGGTGGCTCTGATTATGTGAGAAGGTGTAATATCCTTCTACTGGTGTGAAGTTGCTTTCGATAGTGTGTATTTACAAAACAGATGTATGGGCACGTCAGGATGAAATGAAGGCACAACAAGAGGACAACTGTACTGAAAAAAGGAATAAACAGAGACGGAGCAATCTGGGAAGGTAAACATTTAAGCGCTTATCCAACACGGAAGGGCCTGCTACCCATCTGTGTGCTGCTGACTACCGCGTCTCAGCCCAGCTACAGTGGAGAGGGCCACACTGTGAAATGGAAATGTGAAGCTCATCACTACTGCTGTGGGTGGTGGATAAAAATAATTTAGTAGTAGATAAACGTCAAGTGTAACTGTAAGCCATTCTAAAGGATAATCACCTCTTCAGCAATGAAAATAATGAGAATCTGTTATTCTGTGTTCAGAGAATTTTTGGTCTAGTAACTTGCCAAGTGAGTGTGAGTGAGGTGTAGGAATTTCCATTTGTAAAGATTAAACTTCTAGAGGGCACAAAGTCGAGACAAATGAGCTAGTGTGTTTAAACTAACAAATGAACAGATACAGAGCTTTTGTAGTGACCTTTTATAGCTGATGTCAGAACAACACCTTTCAATACTCAGAGGCAACTGATCAAGCAAATATGTGGGAGGCCCAAGACAAATCGACAGCTACAGTACGCAAAGTAGTTATTCAACAGTACAGCCCAAATACATCTCAACAGAGGCTTCTGGTCAATTTACCCACAGTGAAACTGTTTTATACTTTTGCTGGAATTGTAAAGAAAACACAACAATTTAGGATGGCTTTAGGCCAGCAGTTTGATAACAACAGCATAAGCGATAGTAAGAAAAAAAGCATGTTTACCAAGACACAACTTTGAGACAACTTCCAAATAAAACTTCCTTTTGAAAAAATTTGTAAAAATGTTCTACAAGTTTATTCATTTACTTAAAAATGCACAAAAATCAAAATGTAGATGGAACTAGAAGATGGAATAAAGGCAGTTTTGGAGTTCAAAGATCAAGAAATATGAGCATTGCAGGAGATGATGATGCCATCTGTGTAATCTGTTGCACCATCTATCTTTAAATATTAATAAATGTAGTTATCAAATCATGTTGGTATATATTTTAAGTACATTTTAAAATTCTGCTCCTTGCATGTCTGTCTGATCTATCTATAAAAAAACAAACTTCCTCCTGAGAGTTTGAATGAGAAATAAAGACCTTCTGTCATTGCAGATAAATGTATATATTGTTTGAGCATAGTTTTTAAGCAGAGTAAACAGCATGTGTTGTAATGTCTGTTTGAGTTCAATATAGTCTATTGTCTAAATGTAGCACTTGAACACATTTGAAGTATAGCGTGTAAAGTTTCCCTACGAATAACAAAACTCATTATTCCTCAAGCATAAATATTCCATATCTTCCCTTTGTGAGCTCCAAACAGCACTGATGAGATATCAATTAACATGAAGTGTCTGATCCCCAGGCAGTGAGAAGCGGGCCAGTCTCATAATTTAGTCATCTATGGACCGTTCCCAGACAGTAGATTGATCCAATCACTCCCTGGGTATGTGCAATTCATCGAATTGAGCACAGGACGGCTGAAAGAATGAGGACAGTGTAATTTGGATTTGTGCACAGTCTATAATTCTATATTACCACAATAGACACAGATGCACTTCCTCAGAGAACTGGCTGCTTTCACATGTCACCGTCTACCAAGATCCATCCATATTGATTTTGAGCAACATAAATTCTTGAAAACCATTAGGCGCATAGCATGAGAAAACCAGCTGTGTGCTTTATTTTTTAATACTAAGGATTTACAAAACTCCTAAGAAGTCACAGTAACTAGTCAGTTTAATGGATTTAAAGTATAAGAATTCGAAGGATTCAAAGTATAATTAGATTGGTTGTGGGGTAATATTCACAATATTCACTTTAATTGAGAAGGAGACTCTTACATGTAAACCGGTCATGTTTTCATTTATGTAGGTGTAACAGACCAGGCAGGTTAAGTCAGCTTTTTAAACAATAATTATACAACAATTATAATATACAAACAATAATTTTGAACATGTATTTACTATCTGTATACCAACTTTCTTTAACAAGCAATTTAATGCCACATTCAAATGCAATATATGAATGTTAGTTCAACCCTTCAATCTGACAGATAACAAATATTCAATAAATAAGCATGCTAAATAACCTTTTACATCACAAAACTATAAAGCAGATACAGACTTACAGATTACACATATTAACATAAACACTGCTCACAGCAGGAGATTCAAGTTTGACAGTAATTGGCTTGAAATATATTGATGAATTTTCAATGAAAGCAGTGCTTTGATGGCTGCAGCAGTGGCGCTTTAAAGGGAATTCATTTAAAAAGTTCTGCATAAGTGTTTTACCAAGTTACACTCTCACATCACATCCAAACAGCAGTTAGAATAAAAATGTGAGTAACATTTACTATTTTTGAGCCCCCCCCTATTGATAATGGATAAAAACCCTTTTTGTAGAAAAAAATTGTCTAATTTGAACCTGTTTCTCCCATATGAGCATTACAGCTGTACTAATTACTAGACCATCGCTCTGACCTGATTTGTTTTTGCACAGATTTCTATTTAGTATCTGCAGAGGAAAACATCTGGCCATCATCAGCGACACAGCGCTTATAAAAATCACTTAGTCCTGAAAAGAATGAAAATAATGCATTCAAATCATAATTACATCACACAGATATGATAACAGCCACTGAGATGCATGAATGCACACACTGCTGTCATCTCATTTCATTCTCTTTTAATGACTCCTGCTCTTAAGAATGACTAGAATGAGAGGGAAGGGATTTGGGGGTTAACTGGCATTGTATTGGTTTGTCATTAGGAAAGGTTTGCTAAATGAAAAAGAACAGCTGTGAGAAAACACTGAAAAAGTAGAAAGTGAAACTCAAAATGCCCTTAAGCCAAAGAGCTAAAACATTTTGCAGCTACTTAAATCAGTGGTAATACAACATGAAACATTTTCTACAGCACGCTCCGCATCTCTTGCAACAGTTGGGCTTCTTTTTTTTAAAAAGGCCACACAATATATACAGTGGCATTTAGACAGCACAATTGACTACCAACTGTGTAAACAGGTTTTGTAGGACTAAAAAGAACAAAAAAATCTGTCCACCTCCTAACACAAGCAGATATAGGATCAAATTTATTCTACCTTCTAAGTACAGACGGCATTTATAAAGAAACCTAATGAGTGACTGTTTAGAAATGTTCTGACACACCACATACAAACAGGATTCAACCTGAATTTAATCCCTAATAAAACTATTTTATTCATATAAAAATAATGCATACAGATTAAACTGCTACGCCTTGTCTGAAATGCAAGTTGCTTCATATTAACTTCTTGCTTATAGGGCTACTGCATAAATCAGTATCACACTCACCATAAAGCTGCTCAGTAACGAAAGAGCAACAAATCACTCACACAACACACCAGTCCACCAGGTGTGATGGGAAAGCGGGCACACTGACAGATCTACTCCTAAACAATCTGTTCCCTGCATGGAGAAACCAGATTGGAAAGTGGAACTTTCCCACTCCGCCCTGGAAAAATAAACAATACATATTGCACCAATACATATTCATTCAATCTGGGGATACAGCCAAATCATACACCTCACTTTATATTTCACTTTCTCTCTGCTATGTTTAATTGATCTACTGTGCTTACGGCTACTGTTTGTAATTATGCCTCTGCTTACATTCCGGCAATTTAACAGATGAGCACAAATACGGTGTGCTGTGACCAGATAAACAAGAGCTCACAATGAACATCTCCATCTCCATTCTAATAAAAACCATCTGCTGTGGACTTCAGGGATACAATACCTGTCAAACATTGGGCCGTATAGTGGCGAACGGACGAGGGCCTGATCTGAAATGCATATTTGAACAGATGTGTTTAAATTACATCTCTCTGTGCCCATGTGCATGCAGAAGCTCCATAGGCAGGTGTGTGCGGATTGTGAATGTGGTGATGATGGAGGGATGAGATGGATCATAGACTTCAGGGGACTGTAGTTGTGTGCAGGAAAGTTTACATTGGGTGAAAAAGTTTACATTCATTCGGATGGTTCTGATCAAAACTCGTCCCTTTCAGCTTCTGCTTCTCTAGTGTTTTCTTGCTCTAATTCTTTACTAGTTGGCTCCTCAATGGACTTTTGTTAGCTTCTTGCCTAATTCTTGCCATCTTTCCTAACGGCCTGATGCCAGTGACAGCATAATGAGCGTCAGTCATTATAGACATAGACTGTAGACTTGCTCTAATTCTTTACTAGTTGGAAAGTTGTTAACCAGCTAAAAGTAGTGGCGCTAGAATTAAAGTTCATGTTTCAGGAGGTCTGGCAGCAGCTTAGTTCTCGATAGTGTTGCTTTTCAGAGAAACAACCTATTGCTTCAATCAAGTTCTAAAGCCACAACACTAGATTTGTATGCTACAATATGTTGCATGCTTTATAGTCAAGTAAACTGACAACTTTCAGCAAAACAATCAATTCTGACAGTCCCTGTGTGAAGCTGAAGATCTTTTTGTAACAGAATATTAACTAAGGCTCATGTTAATTGCTTTTTGAAAACTAAAATCAAAATAGAAAATGCTTTAAATTAAAACTGTAGTTGCCTCAGTATTTGAATAACATTTCTAAAACCAATTTAAAGGCACCTAAGTGTTTTGTCATAATGACATTTAAGTAACTGAGGTTGTCCAAAATCCTGTAATGCTTACAGTCATTTTTGATTGTAGCTTACTTGATGAATTGGCAATCCACAGCTTTAAGTGAATTTCTCAAAAATAGCTCTCTGTGGCCAATGCAGGTGTGATTAGCCACAGAGTCTCATGTGAGTCTCATGTGAACATCAGGCCTGCACTTTTATGTTCAGTTTCTTTGTCTATCATAGGCTATGGTTTCTAATTACATCTTGAGCTCTCTCTGTGCATTACCTGGTGATCCATCTCAGCAGCTCCAAGGACTTTTGTCTCACTCTTTCTTGCAGAGCTATGCTTGTATTAAATAAACTTGACCCTGGTTTTCTGACATATAAACACCAAGACACCAAATATATGGTGTTTGTGTTTTATTTTTTTACTGTTATTTATAAACACCTGCCAATGGTTAAGTTCTTAGACCAGCACCTGTAAGTCACGTTCTGAAGTTCCCAACCCGACAAGGGAAACATTATAAGCCCTGTCAGTGGAAACATAATTTTTAAAAGCTTGCTTCTAAGCATGAAAACATGTCTGTGAAAGGTTTTTATTAGCCCTAAAATTCACAGCGGCTGGGCTTAAAGCATGCACCTATGACCAAAACGGCAGCAGATTCCCTGAAAAGAGGTGCATCAAAGTGTGTGAGAGTTTCTGAGGTGAATTAGACGAGGAAAATTGAGGCATCCAGACCAGGCGGCTGCCATTAAAGAATAATAGAAGCAGAGCAGATGACAGGCAGTCCTGCAAAAAATGATCCTTTTGACAAGTGCACTTTTCCATTTGGGCTTGGGCTCTTCTTGGCTATTAAAGGTTCCTCTAATTCACAGGTGCTGGCTCCTCAATGGACTTTTTGTTGGCTTCTTGCCTAATGCCATCTTTCCTCACGGCCTGATGCCTGTGACAGCATGATGAGTGTCAGTCATTATAGACACGCAAAGAACACAAGTGCAGACCCACGCCACTTTTTTAGAAGCAATTCTAGAGCAACGGAGTGTACTTCACCTTCAAGATTCAGAAGTACCAGTGATCCGAAGCCATCATGGAATTAAAGGGCTATCCACCCTCCAGTGCTGAGGGAGCAAAGAAATGCTAGAGACCCAAGAGCAGACACACAGGATGGAAGAGTCATCGAGAACAGGGCCCTAAACAAATAACATATAACACATCATTTATATCATGAGGGTGTGCAAACAAAAGCATGATTTTTAAATCCTAACAACTCTGCTCCTTTAAGTCTTAGATTCTGAAGTTAAATTTTAGAGGAAACTTGCTGTAAGAATGTTGCTGTAAGAATTTCCAATTGGTGGTGTTTGTTTCAGGGCTTGCACCACAGCACAGAACAGAACAGAACATGCTGTGTGGTATATCTGAAGGAATGGAAGCACACATTTGTCCTCTGGTTTTTGTTTTCTGTTGACAGCACATTTAACATGCCTTCATGCTTTCTTGGTGCTCTCTCCCACCAAAGCTGTCTGGCACTGTGACATTCCCATCTGACCACTGCCGCCTGGCCTGGTTCATCCACCACAGGTACATCATGTGTGTGCTTTGGGTGCTTTTATGAGAAAAGACATCTGTACATTTATGGGCATTTATGAGAATGTGTCTGCTGGTGTTTTCCAAAATACGTGTGTGTGTATAGAAAAGACAAATTTATGTTTGACCGTGAATGTTACAGCACAATTGATGGTGTATGCTCACGAGAGTATAAAATATATTTTTCCAAGAATGACAGAGAAAAAGATTTAAAACATTTTTGAGGACACTGACTAAATCTAATAGGCAGCAAAGACTGATAAACTAAAGTTTATCCTTCAAGGACATCTGACTGCTCTCAAAAAAATAAGCAATCAAAACATTTGAAAAACATACCTCAGAAGAAAAGCTCTATATTTTGCTATTGTGTATTTGTATGTTTGCATGTATGTTTCTCTCTCTGTGGGATTTAAAAGGCTATATGCTCAATGCATTTTCAAAGGTCAAACAAAGCCATTTAGATTGAAAACGAGCAAAACCTCTAAAAAACATCTTTGTCTGGTAGGCGCTCTGAGAATCTGCTCCAAACATGTCCTCTTTGATGATCTATATCGACTGTAATGTTTCCTCTTTATTTGCAGTGCAGAGGTTAGAGTCAGATTGCTAAATAATTAACTGCAATCAGTAAAGTTTACTATTTCATAAAAACCCATGAGCTTGGTGTCACTAGCGCACTATCCATGCTTCATTAGACTTGAGCCAAAAGGTGGATAATGGGGGTAGCTTGGCTCTGGGTGGTGGAAGACGGTACAGTTGTAACATGTACTTTCAATTAGCCGGACCACCAACTGTCGAGGCTTTGAGAGAACGCTCGCCCTCAATCGCTGCATTTAAACCGGACAGCTCATCAACCTTCACTACATAGCAAACAAGTGGTGCTCCAGCCAGCCATGTGGAAAATAGAGTCTGCTAGATCTCTTTATTGTTATTATTGTTAATGACTGTTTTACTTGAGTCATCCTTTTCAATTTACCCTCATGGAGGAGAATGAAAGTGTCTGTAAGGAGACAAAGAGGCTGGCGAGCATCTACTGGCTTAAGAAGGTGATGAGGATTGTTGGAAGCCTCACAGAAAGTTCACAGCTACATGATATTAATGTATATAAGTAAAGCAGAGTCAACAAAAATATATACAGACAAGACAGTCTAGTAAATAAACTTTCTTTAGAAAAGAAACAAATTCAGTTTTACTTTATTGTAAAGTGTGCATGTATATATACTGTTATTTATATATT
This sequence comes from Yasuhikotakia modesta, assembly GCA_036877545.1. Taxonomy (NCBI): domain Eukaryota; kingdom Metazoa; phylum Chordata; class Actinopteri; order Cypriniformes; family Botiidae; genus Yasuhikotakia; species Yasuhikotakia modesta. The sequence continues at coordinate 617 of JBAJNP010012125.1, read as the reverse complement.
GTCATTTATATATTGTCATTTTGAGGCCCACTTGAAAGTTTGTTGGCCTTCTATTGGGGCACCAACCTCATGATAAAGACACATTGCCCTTTAGGTCTAATGTGGATGTTTAGGAACTTCTTATGAATTTTGTCTTAGGAACTTTGTGTTTCTAAGACATCTGCATTGCATTTTTGTTATTGCACTGCATCCAGCCGTTTCTGAAAACAGGAACACATCCTGTGTGAATGGCCCATAACAGTCATGCATGCTTTAGCAAACTCTGCCAAAAAAATAGCTTGACAAATATGTGATAACCACAAGTAAAATAATCAGCACTCAAGGGCCTTTAATTTTGTATATAAAGGCAAACTGGGAGCCTGTAAGTGAGCCTGCAAGAAAAGTGCAACCATTAAAAAAAGTCACCCTGCAACATTAAATATACAACCCTCATCTAAGACTTACTTATGAATTTTTTACTCTACACTGATGCTACATGAGTACACCCATAAAAATCAATTAGTAATCAATCATCAAATATACATTTCCAAAGCACCACACAGAAGGACCCCCACCCCTCCAACCACTTATCATTTTCTTGCATCCTTTAGAGAGGAAAGCTATACATTTTTCTATTA
>JBAJNP010012124.1:0-13804 GCA_036877545.1 Yasuhikotakia modesta | reverse complement strand
ACCTACGTCGCTTAAGCAGCTGCAACGTTTTCTGGGGTTCGCCAATTTCTATCGGCGATTCATCCGGGGCTTCAGCTCGACTGCAGCACCTCTCACTGCTCTTGCCAAGCCATCTCACAGAGCCTTTCACCTCACCCCAGAAGCCACTCAAGCCTTCAAGACCCTCTGTCACCAGTTCACCTCAGCCCCCATTCTCATTCATCCGGACCCCACCAACCCCTTCGTTGTAGAAGTAGACGCCTCCGATGTGGGTGTAGGAGCCGTTCTCTCTCAACGTGGTCCAGACGAGAAGCTACACCCCTGCAGTTTCTTCTCCAGAAGATTTAATCCCACACAACAGCGTTACGGGGTAGGGGACCGCGAGCTGTTGGCCATCAAGTGGGCTCTGGAGGAATGGCGTCACTGGCTCCAGGGCGGCAATGACCCGTTCACCGTCTGGACAAATATTGTTTGCAGTGTAAAATGCTGCTACTTTACAGTGTAAAATACTATTTATACTAAGTGTTAATAGAGGGTAGACACAATTTATACTACTTTAAATTTATACTACTTTTGTTGCTGCTTGCAACACAAGCAGCAACAAAACATCACAAACAACTCCTACGCGTGCTGTCGCGTTTCGAGTTTCTCCCTCACGCTACACGGGGACCACCTATTTAAAATATTTACATAATCACCAGTTGGTCTCTTCCCACTTTTCCCCATTTAGCTTCATACTTAACCAATCATAGTCTTGGTTACAGATTGCAGCTTTAACTTGCCAGAGGAGAACTGGCCCTCCCCGACTAGCCTGGTTTCTCACAAGGTTTTTTTTCTCCATTTTCCATTCTCTGGAGTTTTGTTTTCTTGCCACCGTTGCCCTGTTGGCTTGCTTTACGGGAGTCTGCTGACACTAGCATAGTCATCCCACTCATTATCTGTTCTTCAGTAAATATCCGTACATATATGTTTGTATATCTGTACTTTTTATCATATGTGTCTGTGTATGATTGTATGTGTTTATTAATGATGTTCTGTCTTTTTATTATTTAAATCTGTTTCCTTTCAAGTTTGTTATGGTACTGTTTATATTTGTACAGCTGCTTTGTGACAATGTCCCATTGTGAAAAGCACTCTATAAATAAATTGAACTTGAACTTGGAAATGGTCTTCTTCAGGGTCTTCTGGACTTCAGAATGGGCAGCATTCAGCTTTCTATTAAAGTGCCTTTGCCTAGCAGTCACGTGTCCATTGCCGCTGTAAGTCTTCATAAGTTGAGGCAACAGAGGATAGGCAGAATCTCCAATTATATGCATTCCCTGTGGAACAAGGGAATGAGGATCTTCTTCAAGAACTCGTCTAACCTCCGTTAGACAAAATGCTCTGGCATTAAGCCAGCTCCCAGGATGAATCACATTGATGTGACAAAAGCACCACTGACTATCACAAAACCCAGTTAAAATGACTAACTAGAACTGTTTTCTATTCAGATATGGTAGGGGATTCTCACAGTGGGGTCTCCTTATAGGAATGCAACACCTATCCAAGGCACATACAGTGTTTGGGAGCCTGCTGCATCAAAATTTACTTTGACAACCTTTGGCCTGTGGGCCATACATGTGATGGGACATGTATGTATTAACAAACCAACCAAACTCATGGAGATGTTTGGAAAGACTCCTGATTGGCCAATGTCTAAAGGGAGGCAAGAACACTCTGTGTGTATGTTATCTTCTATGAGAAGACCTGACATTTTCACCATTAAACTGTCTAAAAGATGGAAATGTACATGAATGAATGTACCATAAGCATGAATTAAATATTTAAACAGAACATTAAATATGTCTCATGGCGTTGTAGCTTCAGTGTGCCTTCCTAACAAAATAGACGTCTTCCAGGGTGTCTGCGGGGTTGTAAAAAGAAGTAAAAGGAAATTAGCCAAAATTAAGGGCATTAAAAAGTATTTAAAAGTAATAAACGTCATCTGATGCGGTATTAAATTTTTGAGCCTAATTAAGATAAATTTTCAATTTGTGTTAAGTGCAGGGCTTTCTTCTAAAATTTGCATGGATTTTTTTATATGTTGAGAGTAGGACCTGGGAGATATTGTGTGAGGTGGTGTTCGTTTGTGCATGCACTGACAAACTGGATACCTGGCTGGCTTGCTGCCAAACTTTAGGCGCGCTCGCTTCGGTTCAGTTCGCTTCATTAATTAAAACATGGGGAAATGCAAGTTTTCAGACCTCTGGCTGGAGGACTCAAGATTTAAAGACTGGCTTACGCCAGTAGTTGGCAACAGCTGCGAGGCTTATTGCCACGTCTGCAAGAAGACGATTAATCTTCTGCAACTAAAGACCACTTTTTCAATTCGAACGATGGCATTGTGGAGCCGTTTCGAAATATGTTTCCATAGTGAAATCCTTTGCTTTAGGCAAGGATCCACTTACATGATCAAATCTGGTATTGCACCATATTTTAAGAAGCAAGTAATGAAGACCGTAAACAAAGCAGGGCCGTTCGTGATAATGTTTGTCGAGAGCCTCAACCAATCATTAAAAAAAAAGCAGATGGACATTCATATTCGTTTTTTGGAGGATGGTTGTATCAGGTCAAGATATTTTGGCTCCGATTTCTTGGGACACACAGGAGCAGATGGCCTGCTGCAGCATATCAAGTAAGTTCATTTTAATTTTTGGTAAACCTATATGCTTACCTAGTTGTTTGCGTTTGAATGTTTTCACGCATTTGTGATCACTTTATTATTTAGCCTACTGTTGATTTTCGGTAATAGTTGCTATAATATTGGTAATTAGTAGCTACAATATATATATATTGATTTAAATGGAAGTTGGAGTAAACAAACTTACCTGTTAAATATGCAAATTTAGGATATAGCGCCAGTCTAGGCCACAAGCAGGCAGGCCATGGGAAAAAATATTAGGCTTTCCAAGTACCAATATTGGCTTGCGATGGGCATAGTGTTATAGACTCACTGTAATGCTTAATCTGAAGGTCCTGGCTCTGATAAAGCCAAACATAAATTATAGGGACTTTGTTTAAATGATTTTATTGTATGTTTAATTGTGTGCTGAGTACCACCAAGATATGTAGTTCCAAAGAGGTTGCTAAGCAACACAAGCAGCAACAAAACATCACAAACAACAGTTGCACAGTCACACTAATGTAATGCGGTCACAGGTGTGAGTTTGTGTGGAATAATTTACAACAGCTTTCAACGCAGCTCAACCAATCAGAATTAAGGACTGGAACTATCTGTTTTATAAATGTTCAATTTGAAGCACATGTTACTGTCTGTCTGTCTGTAATATACTGTCTGTATATTAAATGCAGTTTACTTTAACAATAAATGTTATTTAAACAATCTTTCTTCTATGTGACAAATGTGTCTAGAGTTCAGGATGGGGCTGATCCGGTAAGCCTCCTCGCCATCCACAAGAATGGGAGGGGGACCCTGGGCACCGGTCTCCTCCAGGACCTCCGCTCTTCTAGGATCGCCAGAAGGTTTGAGCAGAGAGACATAAAAGATGGGTAAGATACGGTAGTGAGCGGGTAACGCTAACCTAAATGACACAGGTGTAATTTGTTTGATAATTTTAAATGGGCCCACGTACCTGGGACTGAGTTTTCTGCAGGGGAGATGGAGCCAAAGGTCTCTGGTGGACATCCAAACCCACTGTCCTGATGTCTATGGGGGATTTTGGCATTGATTTAGATTAGATTCAACTTTTATGTCATTACAGATGTACAAATATTACCGACATGTGGACATCCTCACCTGGAACAATAACACATTGTTCATAGCGCTGTATAGGGCTGCACTCCGCCCCCCTTTCAGTAAGTCAGATCACATCTCTTGCTGTACCAACTGCACTGTTGTACTGTTTTTGTTATGTATTGTATCTTATTGTGCATGTGTACACATGTTTACAGTCTACTATACTACTGTTTTTGTATCAGCAAACTATATTAGTTTGACCTTTATTACTTTATGTACTTTGTTACTTGTTGTTATTGAGCAGCAAAGTAAGCTTTTCATTGCACAGAGATACTTGGTTTCGTTACTGTGCACATGACAATAAAGTCATACCTTCAGGTTAAGTCATACCTTAAAGGTAAGTCAAAGTGGGTTTATTGTCATTTCAGCCATATACACAAGTACATAGTGAAACGAAACATTTCCCCAGGATCAAGGTGCTAACATACAACACAGTACAAAAAACAAAAAAGGACACTGTACAACGCAAGTAACAAAACCAAGACTAAGCTAAACAAAACTACAATGTACTGTATATACAAAAACACAATCTATACATAAAGTAGACAGTGCAGTGATTTATTTAAAGTGACGTGCAATACTTATAAATTTTATGTGTTTAAGAGTCTTATGGCTTGTGGGATACAGCTGTTGCAAAGTCTGGTAGTGAGGGACTGAATGCATTAGTACTTTTTACCAGATGGCAGGAGGGAGAAAAGTGTGTGGGAGGGGTGTGTGCGGTCATCCACAATGCTGGTGGCTTTTCGGATGCAGTGTGAGGTGTAAATGGGCATAATAGAGGGGAGAGAGACCCCAGTGATCTTTTCAGCTGTTCTCACTATCCGCTGCAGGGTCTTGCAGTCCTAGACGGTGCAGTTCCCACACCAGGCATTTATGCAGCTGCTCAGGATGCTCTCATTTGTCTCTCTGTAGAAAACTCTGTAGAAAACAGCCTTCTCAAAAAGTACAGGTGCTGCTGGGCTTTTTTTGCTGTGGAACTGGTGTTGAGCAACCAGGAGAGGTTCTCCATCAGTTGAACTCCAAGAAACTTGGTGCTCCTTATGATCTCCACAGGGAAGCCATTGATGCTCAGCAGAGAGTGGTCTCTCTGTGCTCTTCTGAAATCAACAACCATCTCTTTAGGTTTTTCCATGTTCAGAGATAGATTGTTGGCTTTACACCAGTCCATAGGCCATTTCACCACCTCTCTGTATACTTCTTGTTCTTGCTGATGAGACCCACCACGGTCGTGTCATCGGCGAACTAGATGATATGATTCGAGCTGTGCATATCTACAAAGTTGTGGGTTAGCAGATTGAACAGCAATGGACTGAGCACACAGCTGTGAGAGGCCCCCATAGTCAGTGTGGTGGTGCTGGAGATGTTGCAGAGGGAGGTGTTCAGTCCCAGCAGGTGCAACTTTTCAGTCAGTTGCTGAGGGATGATGGTGTTGAATGCTGAACTGAAGTCTATGAACAGCATTCAAACAAATGTGTTTTTATTGTCAAGGTGAGTAAGAGCCAGGTGAAAGGCTGTATTTATGGCATCATCTGTTGAGCAGTTTGGGCGGTAGGCGAATTGCAGTGGTTCCAATGAGGGTGGCAGGAGGGTCTTAATGTGCCTCAAAACAAGCCTCCCGAAGCACTTCATGATGACAGGCTTAAGTGCAATGGGACGGTAGTCGTTGAGGCAGGACACTGGAGACTTCTTTGGCACAATAGTGGTGGCCTTGAAGCACGTTGGAACTGTGGTGCCGCTCAGAGAGATGTTGAAGATGTCCGTGAAGACACCAGCCAGTTGGTCAGCACATCCTCTAAGCACCCTGCTAGGAATGTTGTCTGGTCCAGCAGTCTTCTGCAGGTTTACTCTGCATAGAGTCTTCCTCATGTCAGCCGTTAGACACAGCACCAATACATTTCTTACAATTACATTTTTTTTGGTAAAGAGAGAATATGAACTGTTAATAGGAGAATGTAACAGGGCTGTGAGTGTAGTGGGCAAGCATGAGGTTATCTCCATTGCGAGCCACATTGGTGAACACTAAGGTTGGAATTGGTTTAGCCAGTACTGAAGGACTCTGAAGTTAGCAGCCAAATAATAGTACTGAAAGTTGGGCAAGGCCATACCTCTAAGAGACTTAGAGCATTGAAGAAGTGTTTTACGAATTCTAGCAGTTTTTTAATTCCATATAAACTCTGTAACTAATCCATCAAGTCTTCTAAAAAAGGACTGAGGGAGAAAAGCGGGTATACATCGAAACAAATACAAGAATTTTAGGAGGGTATTCATTTTTACAATATTAATTCTGCCAGCTAAGGATAAAGGGAGTATTGACCATCTCTCAAAGTCCTTCAAAACTAGGGTTATTAAGTTATCAAAGTTAGACTTTGAAAGCTCTTGAAATCTATTAGTCATCCAAGCCCCAAGATATTTAAATTTACCCTGTGCCATTTTAAATGGCAAAGTATGTAGGGGGAATTTTTTGGCAACTGAGTTTAGTGGAAAAAATTCACTTTTGTCTAGATTTAATTTATAGCCCGAAATAGAGCCAAAGGATTGTAAAGTATTTATAGCTGCAGGAACTGACCCATTAAAATCTAAAATGTAAAGATCATCCGCGTATAGTGAGATCTTCTGCTCGTTATTCCTTTTTCAATGGGTTAGCTTTCAAAACCACAGAGAGAGGTTCAATTGCCATAGCGAAAAGAAGTGGGCTCAAGGGGCACCCCTGGCGAGTGGATCTGTAGAGGTTAAAGTATTCAGAACGAGAGTTATTAGTTCTAACTGAAGCTTGGGGGGCAGAATACAATAATTTTACCCATGAAATAAATCATTCACCAAAACCAATATTTTTTTAAGTGTAAAAAAGGTATCCCCATTCTACCCGGTCAAATGCTTTTTCAGCATCTAATGCTGAATTATGCTGAAATCTTACAGCTTCTGGGGTAGAATGGAAAGAGGAATTATAAACCACATTACATAATCGTCTGATATAAAAAAAGTCTACTCTTTATAAAACCAGTCTGGTCTGGAGATATAATTGATGGCAGTATCGATTCTAATCGCATTGATAACAATTTTGACAACAACTTAAAGTCAACATTACGGAAACTGACAGGCCAGTATGAGGAACATTCCAGAGGATCTTTACCCTTTTTTAGGATCAAGGAGATAAGGCTTGATTATGTAACACCTGAACAGGTGTTGAACTTCTTCTTTGGTGACTTCCTGTTTGCTGGCTATATATCAGCATGCCAGCAAACAGGAAGTTGCGAAGTATTGTTTTGCCCTTCACTGTGTTGCCTTCTCTGTGTTTCCCTGTATTCTGTGGATTATCTGGTTTGTGGATTTTGGATTGCTTTCTGGTTTTTGGATGTTTGCTGCGTGCCTCGACCCCTGCTTTGTGTTTTGGACTGTGAGTTTGGATTTGCCTGTAGTTTACCTGATTGCTTGTGTTTTTTTACTCTGCCTGTTGACCATGCCTCAGAATAAATACAAAGGAACCCAGCACATGGATCCGCCTCCCATTTCCCTTCGCACCCCACACATGACAGAATACTTTGCCACCCCAGGATCCAGTGGGTTTTCCCAAGACCCATTCGAGGAGCTCTGTCAACTATGGCAAGGTAGTTCCTCAATGGAGGATTATGTGTTTCAATTCTGTGCTTTGATCAATGAAGCTTCCTTTTATGATGAACACTTTTTCAAAGATCTGTTCCACTATGGACTGAGTGAGCCATACAAATATTTATTATCCTCTCTGGGCTCTCCAACCTGTCCAGCCCCTCCGGGCTCTCCAACCTGTCCAGCCTCTTGAGAGGCTAGAGAAGCTCTCAAGCCTCTCTGGGCTCTCAAGCCTTGAAAAGCTAGAGAGCCTTGAGAACCTTGAAAGGCTTGAGAAACTAGAGAGGCTTGAAAGGCTTGAGAACCTAGAGAGGCTTGAAAGGCTTGAGAACCCAGGGAGGCTTGAAAGGCTTGAGAGCCCAGGGAGGCTAGAGAGCTTCTCTAGCCTCTCAAGGCTCTCTAGCCTCACAAGGTTCTCTAGCCTCACAAGGTTCTCTAGCTTCTCTAGACTCTCAGGTCTCTCCAGTCGCCGGCTCCACCCCTGGTGGGCACTCCTGTCACCTGCTCTGCCCTGGTGGTCTCTCCTGTCGCCTGCTCCGCCCTGGTGGTCTCTCCTGTCATCTGCTCTGCCCTGGTGGTCTCCACAGTCGGCTGCTTTGTCCTGGTGGGCTTTCTTCCCCCCCCCTTGTCCTACCCTCCCTCACTGCTCACTGGACTTGAGCGCCTGGGAGCCGCTCCTTGGGGAAGGGGGCATGTAACACCTGGACAGCAGAGGGAGCCCAAGCCCCGTGACTGTCTGTCTGCTCCCTCTGCTTCCTCTTTGATGACTTCCTGTTTGCTGGCTATATCAGCATGCCAGCAAACAGGAAGTTACGAAGAATTGTTTTGCCCTTCACTGTGTTGCATTCTCTGTGTTCTGTGGATTATCTGGTTTGTGGATTGCTTTCTGGTTTTTGGATGTTTGCTGCCTGCCTCGACCCAGGCTAGATGTTTTTTGTCTATTATCTGGTATAGACCCATCTGGTCCAGGAGTGCATCAAGCCCCTCAAAATAGATATTATCTATTTTGATATTAAAATAGCATTAGTCTGATATTAAAATAGCATTATAATCACATGACTCTACTGACTGAATAAGTCTATTATCTATTAGAAAATAATCAATGCGTGTGAATGTTTGGTGTACATGGGGGAATAAAGAGAGTGCTTTACCATGTGGGTTAAAAAAACGCCAGGGATCTGAGACTGAAAATTTTTCCATAAAAAATGTTATTGCAAAAGCTGATTTTGAGGGTGAATTACGTTTGAGAGGCGAACGATCCAGATCCGGGTTAAGCCAACAATTGAAATCCCCTCCCAAAATGAAATATCTGGCAGTGAGGAAAATAAATGTCTAAAGAATTTATCATCGTCCCAGTTAGGGGCATAAACATTAACCAAAAGAAGTGCAATATCTCAGAGTCTCCCTGAGACAATGACATACCTGCCATTAGGATCTGTTTTAACATTTGAACATACAAATCCCACAGATTTGTGAATAAGGATTGCTGTCCCTCTAGCTTTGCCCTGAAATGTGGAATGGTAAACTTCACTAACCCATCTTCTTTTTAACAGTAACATTACACAGAACAACACTTATGTAAATATGTCAAACCTGGTCCACCCTTAACATATGCTCCACTAAAAAAGCAATAGATGGACTATTAATAAAAATATATACATAAAAAGGGCGAATTATAATGTGAATTATAGCAATAAATCGGTATCATAAATAAACATTCTAAAATCCATTAAGGGTATTCATACCAGCTTATGAAATATGTATCATTATCTACAGTTTCTGTAGAGTGTAAGTCAGTAGATAATGTGTCTATTTTCTGACAGATCTCATTCTTGACAGAGTTTAACATCATCTGAAGACAAGTGATATCACCGGATGAGTTGTCCACGGCGCACTATTTCTTCTGGGATCTGTCAGTATCGCCTGTAGAGACCAAGGCTTTGTTGCGGCCTCCTCTGCCAGTGTCATTCTTGGAGCGGGATGTCGCCATAGTTACCGCTTATAGCTAATGCAAGTGCAATTCTAGAGTTTCTGAAGTAGGTTTTAAATAATTTTAAGAGAAGAAACAAGTTGTACTGTTAAATAAATGAACAAATCTGCTGCCCTCACTGGGAGCGAAAACTAGCCTTACATGCTTAACGCGCAACAGCGTCCCCCACGCTTTGCCTTTTTTATGCAGTTCTGGGTGGAATGTAAATAACGATGATCAGCGCGGTAGTGAATTCCCATGGTAAATAAAAAGGTCTGTATCTAATAGTCACAAACACCAATAGCGAAAAGCAGTAACTAGAGACTAGCACTAAGCTCTTGCACCATTCCATGTTGATGTAAACACACAAGCCACCACTCTGTTTCTGCCTGTCTAGCTGAATGGTGGCATCCAGAACTCTTTTGCTGAGCCATGTCTCTGCAAAAACAAAGACGCAGTAGTCACTATACTTATGCCGTGTAGTTTGTAGGAGTCGGATGTAATCCATTTTATTGTCCAGGGAACAAACATTGGAGAGTAGGATGGACGGGAGTGCCGGTTGGCTAGGGTTTGTTTTTAGCCTAGCACAGACCCCTGCCCTCTTGCCACGCTTCTGTTTTCTCGTGCACCACTTGCGACGTCCCCTCCCCCGGCCACCGGTGTCCGGCGATTCCGAGGCCTGGTCCTTGCAGCACACCGAGATTGCGTAGCTTCTCCAGAATATCATCCTGTGATGCGGCTGTGTTGGTATTTTTGAGATTTAAAAGTAACTAGCAGTGATATACATGAACACTGGTTGAACTGGTGTCCATGTGCCGTTAAAAGTCGCGTTTTAAGACAAAAATAACACCGTTTTGTATCCAGAGTGGCCGCTGCATGCTATTGCCTTTGAATCCAAATAAAGTCTTTGAATCCCTTCAAAGTGTTGAAAAAAAGTCTTTGAATCCCTTCAAAGTGTTGAAATAAGCACTTTGAATCCCTTGAAGTACAGGGCAACAAAATGCAGTTTAGGTCTAACCAGAAGTGCAATAAGCAGTAAAGTGCAGGATATAGGTTATGATATTTACAGATATAGACAGATAAATTTACAAAAATTAATTTAGTGCAACAAAGTGCAAACAGTGCAGTAAAATGAATTAGACAGTATATACAATAGACAGTACATAGTGCTGGTGTGCAAATTGTGCAGTAAATATAGTGCAGTAAACGTGTCGACAGAAAATTGTGCACAAAATGTAACAGAATTGTACAGAAAGTTATACAATAATTAACAATAATAATTGTATTAATAATAATCAGAAGAGCAGATGAATGTGTGGACAGTCTAGTAGTGCAAACACAGACAGTGTTTCTGTTGGATGTTCTTAACAGCAGGAAGTGGAGTTCCTGTGATGTGCTGAGCTGTTTCCACCACCCGCTGCAGTGCCTTGCGCTCGGCGACAGAGCAGCTCCCATACCAGACTGTTATACAGTTGTTAGGAGGCTCTCTATTGTGCAGCGATAAAAGTTCACTAGGATGGCAGAGGACATCTGATTCCTCTTAAGTGTCCTCAAGAAAAATAAAGCTGGTGAGCCTTCATAACAAGGCTGGATGTGTTGGTGCTCCAGGACAGGTTCTTAGAGATGTGGGTACGCAAGAACTTATTTTATTTTTATTCCTCAAATAAAACTTATATATATCAAATAATATATAATATTTGATTATATATATCAAATAAAACTTAATAAATCTAATCTATTGTGAATGTGGCATCTCAATGTGAAAGTAAATTTGTATGTAAAAAAATGTTCTATCTTTGGACGAGTATGTGACACAGGTCATGCCTGTGATTACACTAGCAAATGAAGATGATTAATATTAAGGGTTGTCAATAAATAAATAATTCTTCACCAAAGATATAATTATTCATAAACAAGTTTACTCAAAATAAATGTGTACTATTCTCCATCATTTCCTGTGTAAAGAAAACAAATATTACTCCAAACAAGGAATATTAATAATTGATTAGGGTCAATGAATTATTTTGGGAAAAGCTCCAATTACTAATTACTATCAGTTAAAGCTCCAATTACTAAAACCAAGTGTGATACTTGCATGTCTTGCCCATTGAGAGAAAGTATCTTGATTCCATTAGTTGAGGCTCCAGTTGATAGCTGCTGGATGTTGTAGTGATGACAGAGAGAGCAAGTTTGAAGCAGAGGTTATTGATAAATGGAAAGTCTAGGCCACAGAATACTGACCAGTGCTCCCTCTGCATTTCCTGTTCTGGCGATGTCACTTCCTTTACCTGGACTATAAAGCCATATGGATAATGGCATTCTTTGCGAAGTATTGCCAGTATCATAGATCTGCATACCAAGCGTTTTCTGGACTATCACATGTATGATCTTGCCTGTTTCTTGTTTGTTGCCTTTTGGATTTTGCCTTCATGGATTTGTTTGTTATCTGTGTATTACCTTGCCTGCTCACCTTTGTTTGATTGCCGCCTGCCCTAATCCCAGCCTGGTTAATGTTTATGATTGTTCGCTGCCTGCCCTTACCTGTGCCTGTTTATTGTTTATTTCTTGGATATTCGATTTGGATTTGTGTAATAAAACACACATGGATTCTAACATGTCTGATTCAGCCTTGTTACAGGGGGAAACCTCTTAGAAGAATACAATCAAAGTTAGCAAAATGTTAGCAAATGTTAGCAAATGTAGCAAATGTTCTTTGTGTGTTCTCAAAGAAATGCAGTAAGAGTAAATTTCTACATTCCTTGGGTTGTAAAAATGTCTTATCTGTGTGTTGCTATGGTCACCAGAGGTCTGGTTCTGCATCGGTTGTTACCTGCATTTTGGGGGCTAGTTTTACAGACACTCCAGGAGCATAGTTGATTTGTTAAGTGAGATATTTGTGGTAAGATTAATAAAATATAACCAATGGTGGTTTGTCTGATCTGTCTCAGATCTGTCTCAGACCTACCAAGTTTCGTGTCATTACACCATGTACATTTATTGATTTAACAAATGCTTTTATCCAAAGTGACTTACAAAAAAAGAACCAACAGGGATAAAGATACATTTACACATGGAAATAGTTTTGACGCTAGGGACAGGATGAACAGTAGAAGACATTTTTTTACATATGTGAAGCAAGACATCAAAAACATTAGGGATTATCAGAGCATTAGGGATTAATTAACAGTTGTGCTAATAAGGTCTTTCATGAAGGTTGTTTATTTAGTTTTGTCATAGCCACAATATATTAATATGTGGTACTGTAATTAATGGGTGGAGGCTGGGAGCTTTATTCATCAGTTGTATCTATCTATGTATCTATCAATCATAGAATCGGTGTTACAGTGTTCAGTCTTTACAGGACCAGTTTACCAGTTTAATCTGGTACCTCTTTGTGGGAGAACAATCAAACATTATTTGTTTTCATTTGAGGGAACGTATATCTAAAGGAGTGAGTTGAAATAAGAGAGTAATTTTCTAATAAAGACTTCATACCAAATGTAAGATGTTGCTAAAAATTTTCATGACACATGGTTTCTTATGTAAAATTTTAATTTTGTTTAAAAAATATAGAAGTGTAATGTATGCAATATTCTATATCTATTAAACTCCACGGTATATTGACCTAAAGGAATTAAACCATCTAAGAAACACTCTATTAATCTAAACACACTATTAATCTATTATTTTGTATATAGCACAGGATTTGTTTTGGGGAGTTCAAGATTAAGATTCAAGACCTTGCTATTTGTCAGGTAGTATACTACTCACCCTGTGAGAAACTGCATATTCTATAATTCAAATTAAAAATAATGATTCAAATTAGAGCAATAGTGGGTGGTGACTGCTCTGTTGCCATGCTTCCTATTTTTTATAGTAAACGGGATTGCTTTGGTTTACAGTATATCAGTTTACCACCTTTTCCCATCTGCATTGGTTTAGATAATGTGATAATGATAATGTGCATAGTTTTATGCTTACAATAATTGTGCAATTAAGTTTTACTAAGTAATACAGTCACTTAAACAAGGAAAAGTATGTATGGCCTCTGGCTAAGAAAATGTTTTTCTTTAGCTTTTGTCCTTTTTAGTACTTGGGTATAAAATTCCACCAGTATTCTCTCCTCCCCTCCTGCATGTCTAAAAAACTCAAGGTTTTAGTTGCTTGGCAACAGAGAGGCTGAGCATGCAATGCCACACATATACAGACACTCACAATGAAGATGACAGCTGTGAGTCAAAGCAATGCATTGAATGTACCATCAACACAGCTGTGTCAATGGTAAGGTTCAGGAACCCGTAGACTCTCCACGTTACTCACATTCCTGTTTTCACTTAAAAAATAAGTTCATAAAGATATAAATAAACACGTTAATAATTTACTTAATAATATAGTTATTATTGACAGTTATAAAAATCATGTTGAAAATAGTTGAAAAAAAAAAAAAAAAATATATA
>JBAJNP010012123.1:0-13808 GCA_036877545.1 Yasuhikotakia modesta | reverse complement strand
TGTATGATGATGTACATGTATGATGATGTACAGACTGATGTACATGTATGATGATGTACATGACTGATGTCATTTTTTCAGACCACCATCATGGCTGTGGAGTTTGATGGTGGGGTTGTGATCGGCGCGGACTCTCGTACGACCACAGGGTGAGACGAGCCGCTCTTTCCCTTTGATTCAGATCTCATGACTGTAGAAACGACGTATCTCTATGTAAATGTATATGTATGAAGATCTTCTAACGGAGGGCATTTGTGCAGCGCTTACATCGCCAACCGCGTGACGGACAAATTAACTCCCATCCACGAGCGGATCTTCTGCTGTCGCTCGGGGTCAGCAGCAGACACGCAGGCCATCGCAGACGCCGTCACCTATCAGCTGGGATTTCACAGGTACTGCAGTGCCCCTAAGCCTAAGAGGATGATGTGTGTGGTTCTTCCAGAGCCCAAACTCTGATCTCTCTGCCTCTGCTTCAGCATCGAGCTGGATGAAGCTCCTCTGGTCCAGACGGCAGCCAGTCTGTTTCGGGAGATGTGTTACAGATACAGAGAAGAGCTGATGGCCGGGATCATTGTGGCTGGGTGGGATCAGCGCAGAGGAGGTCAGGTACATCTCACCATCATTCACTGTTTGGAACATCTGACATTTAACACAGAATGTAATACAACAGGAAAATACAACAATTATAGTAAAAAGAAATCCACAAACCTGAAAACTCGCAAAGAAACGGGTAGGTCACATTTCATCCAAAAGTGAAAAGGGACATTTTTATGACCCTATTATTATTTGTTGTGTGTGCACATGCGTGTCCTCAGGTGTACACTGTGCCCGTTGGGGGGATGTTGACCCGGCAGCCTGTGTCAGTAGGTGGGTCCGGCAGCAGCTACATCTATGGATACGTGGATTCAAACTACAGAGCTGACATGAGCAAAGAGGAGTGTCTGAAGTTCACTGCTGCAGGTGAGCCAATTATGAGCCAAGGTCAATTATGGACCAGGCCAGTGCCCACTGTCCCTTTCTGGGGTAGAAAATTGAATAAAATTGTCATAATAAGGTATGAATAAGTGAATAAGACGCGGCTGGAAGTGAATGCTAGGCACATTGTGACGCAGTCAGCGGTTAGCCGTAGCTTTTTCACATTACAGCAGACACTTGAAGTGACTTATTGCTTCACTGAAACAGTTACAGCTCAATGCGCATATTACACCATTCACATGTTTTTAAAAATGTATCGATGCAACTTTCATGAAGTTAAAGAACTAAAAACCTCCTGCTGGAAAAATATCATTTCTAACCGAATCGAACAGCAACAGAGCGTAACATTTGAACTTAAACTAAGCTCCTTTAAAGTTAGAATTAGGTCTGAGTGAGACAGAATTTTCACGAATGAGTAATTTAGTAATTTTAGTATTCTCTTGTAGTCTTTCTAAGTTGTGTGCCGCACTGCTGAGCTGTGAATGCTTCAGAAATACAGCTGTATTTTGTCAGAAGTGCTTTGACATGATTGTAAATGCATTACTGAGACTCTTGTGTGTGTCTGCAGCTCTGACGCTGGCCATGGAGAGAGATGGTTCGAGTGGAGGGGTGGTGAGACTGGCTGTCATCACAGAGCAGGGAGTGGAAAGACAGGTCATACTGGGAAACCAGTTACCACAGTTCTCCACCGTCTGAACACCTGATCTCAAGACCAGTTAAACGTTTCTGATGTTTCTGAAATAAGGTTTAAATAAACTTGAGCTCATTCTATATTTACTGTGTTTTATTTCAAAACTTGAATGTAATGTATAAGTAACTGATATCAATATTTTCAGTAATTTTGTGGAATTTTGTCAAGACTATAATCAGCAAGCAAAATCGAGTAACCAATCACTTTAAAAGATTTAGATGATGCTTGGTTTAAACTGACAAATATAAGTACAAAAGTCTTGAAATTGCAGAGCTGAAACATCCTAATTTCATTAAATTGCGTCGCTGATACCAAAGATGGTATTCTTACCTGTTTTGTCATTAACTGTCAGTCAAAAATATTTAAATGCAGGTAGAAAATATTCAATATAACTGCTAACCAACCTTGGAAACTGTTTGGTCTGCACTATTGGTTTCGCCTGAGGCTTTGTTTACTAAGACACTGTTTACGTTAGTTTAGGCTAGGGCTCATTTTTTCATGAAATTAGCATGTCTGGTTTACATTTTTTTTTTACATATACATTTTTTGAAAGAATTTAAATTTGTAGTTTTAAAACAATTCAGTCTTCTATTAATAAAGCTATTACAATCTAGTATCACAGATTAATTTTACCAATATACAATAATACCATGTATTCAATGGTACTTTGTGTTGTATAATTTTATTTACCAAAATGTTTATAACGTTCCAAATAGATTTGTAGATTCTTTATAGATCATGTTTTTACTCAGCACTGACTGTAACAATGGTCATTTTATTAATAACGTATCCATCATGAGTTAAACAAATAATGTGTTTGGTGAGCATGTACGTTTTACTGTGGGGAAATGCCAGCGAAATGGACACACACAACACCACTGGATTTAAAGCTGAACATTTATTCCGTTTTTTATAAATGCAGAGCATAGACAAGTATTTTATTGTAAAGAGATAATTTATTGATTTTAAACAAATGGTATTGAAGATGTATTCATTTATATCCATCAGATAAAAAACGGCTCATTCTAAAGCATCTGTGGAAGACAATTTGCTCTCATGGTGTCCAATCAAAGAGCTGGAGTTCTCACAAACCACACCCCTTTCTCCCAGCTCCCACGTCCCCACCAGCCACTCCATGTTCCTCTCACTTCCTGTGGCCTCTCTCAGAATGAGGCTGTAGCGAGTAAGTCTTTCTCTGTTCCCATCCCAGTGCTGCTCTTTCCATCTGTTAGTTTCCTTTTCTTCACTTATCACTCTGGACAGGGTTTTCCTGAAAACTTTCCCTCTGATGGTCTGTTCTGCATCTTTTCTGTGTTTGGCTATCTCTTCCTCTACTGCAGACACTAGTTCAACTGTGGTGGAAACTTCTCTTCCATCTGCCTGCCTGTCCCTCATTCCCTCGTCTTTATCATCTTTTTTTGAGATGAACAGAACACTCCGGAAAATGGGTTGAACCGCTTTTATCTGTTCTGGAGTTAAAAATGACACCCTTTCCCTATTCTCCCCCCACTGTGGAGGCGCTGGATTTTCAGTGCGTCTGTACACACACAGGGCGACCCCATCGCTGTCCGGACAGGTTGGGCTGTAACGCTTTAGTCTGCGGTAGAGCACCAGGTAGTTTTTGAGTAGCCAGATAAACAGGAAACAGGAAGTCAATACAGACAACATACACAGTAACACAAACCCAGCAAATAACCACCAGCACCATGGCAAAACCCTTCCACTCACCGCTCGACTTCCTGCTCCTTCAGCCCAGAATGGCCCAATGATTGTAGCCTGTTCAACGGGTTGAGCTGAGGTTTGCGGTGGAGGTTGGCCAGTAAACTTTCCAGATGACTGTGGTACAGGTTGGGCTGTGACCAATGTGATGCTTGTTTGAGATTGGGCTTGTGTTGTGTCAACAGAAAGCTCAGAGGAATGGTGAGTGGGAGCTTGCCTTAAAGGGTCTTCTGAAGTGACTGGACCTCCACCTGCTGACCAGAGCACAGAAGTAACTGTATCTAAATGCAAACGTTCTGTCAGTCTATTTCTCCAGGTGTTGGTCCTGGACTGAAGTGTGACCAGAGAGGTGGGCATCCAAGTTCTGGTGGAGGAGGAGACATGACCAAATGAGGTGGTGTCATGAGCAGTGTTTGACATGTGATGGCTGGTAACTACTTTTTTAAGGGTTGTGGTAACAAGTTGAGGAGGATATTTAAAATAATTAACTAGTTCTGTATGGGGTTTAAAATCCAGATCTTGGCTATGGTGGAGGGGTGAACTAAATGTTGGTTGTGCAGGGCAGAAGTCGTTCTCTTCTAGTTCAATAATGGCCCGACCTCTCAGATGAGGAGGCCCAGCACACACTACAGAATCAGCACCGGGTACAATGTCATTCGGACCTTGGTGTTTGTAGATGTTATGTTCCTGGTCATTTAGGAAGCTGTGAAGATATCCTATAGCACAGCTGCAGAGCCAAGGGTTTAGGGACAAGTAAACATATGGTAACTCAGGCTTTGAGGAGAAAAACCCATCAGGCATCAGCGAGATGCTGTTGTTTTCCATGTCCAATGTCTTCAAGCCACCGGAGGAGACATGCTTCAGGAGCCGAGCTGGGAGGGCAGGGAGATCATTTCCAGAAAGGTCAATGACCTCCAGGCGAATCAATCTGCTGAAGGTGGCGTCATGCAGAGAGCGAATCCGATTTCCATCCAAGTAAATCTCCATCAGACTGGGAGCGCAACGGAAAACCTCTCCACCTAAACCTGTTAACCTATTACCAGACAAACGCAACACACTCAAGTTCTCCAAGACTGGACCTGAAACCAAAACAGAGAAACATCATGAATACTGATTCCAGCAGTGAGATTTTCCAGACCTAAACTTCCACTTATGAAGTTTAGGTGTCAAGACTTTTTATTTCTAGATGACGCCAGTTAAATGTTATTATTATCTGCCGTCATTAGTTACATTCTTAAAATTTGTAATGATTCAAGATAAATTCAGCAAAAACTACCATCATATTACAAGATAACAAATAAAACCAAAAATAAAACAAAGCCTAAAATGTTCCCTCATCTCTCTATAGTAAACTACAAATCAAACTGCTGTTTCAAACAAAACATACATACAATGTTACTAACTATGAATGAGAATGACGTAAAATGAAACTCTTCTCTGTTGATGCCAGTTTCTATACTTTATATAACACAACTATACATTTACATTTATTCATTTAGCAGACGCTTTTATCCAAAGCGACTTACATGTGAGGAATATAAAAGAAAGCTTCTACAGCAATATAAAGAAGAAACTTTAACTTTTACAGAGAGATACTTGAGCTGTCAGAAGTACCTGGAGGCTCCAGGGCAGAGATTTGATTGTGACTGAGATCAAGTTCATGCAGGCGTGTGAATGAGGAGTAATCAGACCAGGTCACAGAACTGAACTGATTTCCTGTTAAAACCAGAACTTGTGTTTGTGGATCAATTCCTCCAGGAAGGGCCGTCAGCCTCTGATTCACACAGCTCACACGCGGACGGTGGTCTTTATTTCTGTCACTGTGACAGCTGCTTCCAGTGACATCACAGCTGTGCATGATGAGGAAAAGGAGGGTGAAGACAACAGGTTGCATGATGAAGGCCATCAGAGTTGAAGACTGGTCAGGGTTAAAGAATTCAGAGCACAATTATTACAACATAGGAAACAATGTCATTAACACATTTGACTCATTTTAATCTTAAAATTAAAAGACAATTCTGCATGTGTTTGTGATTCTTATGATTAACATTTAGGCATTGTTTTCATTTCCTCTCTATCATTTGTTGTACTGACTTTAATTTTTTTGACATTTTGGTAAATAGATTTAAGGGAGAAACATGCAAATGACAATGCAAAACACTTTTAGACAAATGGTCTTAGTTTTTTGAATTTCTCTTAATAATTTAGTTTCTTTGCAAGATTCACTCAGTAAAACAATACAGATCCAGATAACAGACAGTATCATCCAAATTTAACGCATCATGTTACCACAGAAATCACCTATAAAACAACCGTTCACCAGAACAACAAACAACAGCTTCAAAAGTTTATGAGTTCTATACCTGTCTGTGCATGTGGAGAGTCTTTCTGTCTGGACTCACTGTATCTGGACTCACTGCGACCATCAGGACACACTGGGTCATGTGATCTGCTCTATCTCTCTTCCTCAGTGTCAAACAAAGACCACAGAACGTGTTTAAACGTCATAATGCGTTTAATAAAGAAACCCTGGAACTGATGAACATTCACTGTCTTCCTTCCTTCACATCTAAAATAATTTGTGTCGTTAAAGGTTGAATTCAGTCTACGACACGTGTTAAAAACATGACCGAAAGATTTTTACATTTTGTAAAGACAAAGGTGATTTGTGTGTGTCTGTGTTTTTTAAGAACAATGCAACTCAAAATTCAGAAAAAACCAAACGCAACAAAAAAAGAAACAGATGCATGTGATTGCTAGACTTGTGTCGTTTATCATAATTGACGCAGAATGTTAAAACTTTATCTGTGAACTGTGACTTCCCTCAAATGCTAGCAGACATGCAACACATGCAAAAAAATGACAGTATGAAACAAATATTGTGTTCAATTTCAGTGGATTTCCTCCAACACACGACCACGCAAACACACATGCAATTGCTAAACAAAACCCATTATTGATTCATAAAATCATAAACTGAAAAGGTAAAAACAATTAAATTAAACCAGTGAAAGTATGGCAGGTCTTCATCAACACATTAAAACAAACACAGCATAACCAAACTATTGTGTTTAGGGTCAAAGGTCATTTTCAGGTCAGCAGTGTCATCCACATCCAACCTTGGTTGTTGTCATGGTGACTGACTCCCCACATCCCACATTTTTGCAATCAAACACAGGTAGAGTACAAACAGAGTGGTTTTGTTTTTCACACTTGGTTTGTGAATATGGTATTCGGTTTATCATCAGTCCTTTAGGAGAGAGATGGGGGCATTTTTGCACCTGTGACTGAAGATAAGGATGCAACACACATACCTGTACTTGTTACTGCACTGTCAGTTGGATCAGGACAGGATAGTTTAATGAGTTAAGAGTGTGTCAGGAATCTACATCCATCTGACCCTGAAAGAGGTAAATAACGACATCACAGACATTTATAAAAGACTAAGACACACAACAAACGGACTGGAGTTAAAATCAGACAGCAGTCAGTGTCTGTGTATTTGTAGCGTGTGTGTGTGTGTGTGTCTTCAATGTCTCATTACTATACTATAAAAATATAATTTATGTATTTTGATCAACTCAAACAAACAGTGAGATTGAAGTGTCTCTCCAATCAGACAGCAGATCTCTGCATCACTGATGCCTTTGAGGCACACAACTCATACTGTGTCATACTAATTTCTATCTCTCCAGAACTGTTGTGTCTATCACACAGATCAGCTCATCTCTCACAACAGAGAATTAAAGCAAAGAGTTGGATTGGCTGGTTTGTCTTTGGTGGGCAGGGTTTTGAAAAGGAGGAATGTTCGAATAAACACAATCAATTCTGAAGTAGTTTTTTATTTTAAATATAAAAGACATCAGTGAGAAATCATTTCCACACTCGCTGAGATCCACCTCTGCGGCCCACAGGTCTTCTGCCCTGGACCACGCGAGGAACCCCGCGCTGAGATACGCTTGGCTGAAACACAAAATATTACAATCACCTCAAACAGAAACACATGCTCTGACTCTCACTGTCAGAAAACCACCTGCCTTATCCTATAAGCCAGTCAGCATGCTGGAGTTAAACAAACAGAGTAACTGAGGAGTCGGAGCACGATGAGAAGCTTAAAAGAGACCGAGACAGAAAAGAGATACACTGGAGCTCAGAGAATCTGCTGGATTTGTCTTCATTATAGGAAACAATAAAGTTACTCACCTCTGTCTTGTCATCTGGTTTGTGCTCCAAGTTTGTTCTCACGGTGTTCCCTCCCCCTTCACCAGACCTACACACACATTTAAATGTGTTCTTTATTACAGTTTTCCTGACAGCAGAAGTCTGTGTCTTGCTCACCAGCTGAAATGCAGTTGCTGTGTGGTGTGTGTGCGCAGGAGGTCACTGACTGGACGCTCCTCAGCTGGCTGTTGCTCTCTGATTGGCTCCTCCAGAGGGTCACCAGGGGAACGCTCCAGCAGCTAACGCAAGGAGACGAGTGTGTTTATATTTTGTGTGTTCGCGACAAGGTGCGTATATTGTATTTTGTGTGTCTGTCATACCTTTGATACGTAATACTGCAGTTCACTCCGTCTGTCCTCATTAAAAAAGCAAACGCTGGTGTTTGTGGGAGGGGCGTCCTCTCTGGTGGGTGGAGCCTTGAATTGGTACTGACTGTGATGTGGATTTACATCTGATTCCTGGGTCACTCTGCTCTGATTTTCATGACAGTGACTCTGGTTTCGATTCAGCTGGTTCTGCTTCATTTGGGATTCTTTCATCTCATTTCTGTCTTTCATCTTTCTCTCTGTGCAGGTGGTTTCTTCCTCAGCACACCCAGACCCAACCCATAAAGCACTGCTGTCGCTGAGGGCTACACACACATTAGAGAAACCTGAAGTTATAAATGGAACATCCTGTAAGGTGTAAATGAATTACTACCATTCAGTGTGTACCTGTTACATTAGTGTGGTCCAGCACAGGTTCCAGAGGTGTAAATGAATTACTACAGTTCAACACTTCAGAAACAGAATCTGATCTTCCTTCTGTTTGTGTCTCTCGACCACTCTCCTTCTCTCTGGACAGATGCAGAACTATAGCCTGTGAAGCTGAAACACAAAACAAACACCCATAGTGACAGTCAAATGTGACTCAAATCATCCCCATATGAGTGATCAGATTATTCATAATAAATGAACAATGTCTCTGATCAAATTAGGGAGTATTAACACAACACACACTCCTATATAACAAGTTGGTTCTAATCTTGCTTAGGATGTGTCCTGTTCTGCCACACAGCAGCAGTACTTCACACACACACACACAATACCTGGTAGGTGTGTGACACTCCTCAACATGTCTGGAGGTGAACAGGAAGTTTTAGAAGCTTCCCACTGAGGAGGCGGTACGAACACACTTTCTGTCTGTGTACACACACACACACACACACACACAAACATTACATTATATAAAATATCTAAGTAAGCAATTTATTTTTAATAACTTGTGGCTATAGCACCTGCTCTTGATTGGCCAAGAGTCTTAAAGCCTCTGCCCAATGAGAGCGCATCATTCCCTGGAGCCGGCAGACAAGCTCCTCCCTCTGCATCTCCAGTCTCCTTTTACATGCTGCCATGGAAACCAACTCCTCCTGCATCTCTGATAGTCTACACACACATACATATTACTCCTCTTTCACACACACACACACACACACACAATTCCTCTCTCACACAGACACACAACCATCTCTCACACACTTGCTCTGGTTGTGCTGAGTCAGTTGTTGTAGTTTGAGGTCTTTCTCTTGTAACTGTGTTTTAAATTGGTCCAGCTGAGCCTGAAGATCTCGCTCGTGTCTTGCGCTCAGATCCAGCAACTGTTTCCTTCAACACAGACAGCAGAGAACAGACAAGATGGGTCATGCACTATACAGAGATACACGTGTTGTTCTGATGTGTGTGTATGTGGGTATACCTGTGTTGTTCTCTCAGGTGTGTGAATGTGGGTATACCTGTGTTGTTCTCTCAGGTGTGTGTATGTGGGTATACCTGTGTTGTTCTCTCAGGTGTGTGAATGTGGGTATACCTGTGTTGTTCTCTCAGGTGTGTGAATGTGGGTATACCTGTGTTGTTCTCTCAGGTGTGTGTATGTTGGTATACCTGTGTTGTTCTCTCAGGTGTGTGTTGTGCTCTCTGTTTTCTTCCTGTATAATTGACAGCTGATCATTGAGCTTCTGCTCCAGTAACATGTGAAACTCCGCCTCCATTTGAGATTTCACAGACTCGAACCGTGTCTATACAACAAACACAGACACGCACACACACACAATTACATCATGATGTTACATCGTGTGTTTTGATACGTGTGTGTACAGTCTTATCTATATGTGTGAGAATCAAATGTTCTCACTAACAGTGACATTTGTGCTGGTGACATATGTACTGGTGCTCATTAAATCGAATGTCACACATTTGTGTGAGGATTTAGGGTTTGGAGATAGGAAATACTGTATCATTAACCTGCTATAAAATCAATGGAAGCTTTTGGAATGACCTCAATAATACTGTAAAACAACGTGTGTGTATGTCCTGTGCATGTAAAACCTGATCTAGGGTTCGCTCCACTCTCAGACTGTCTCTCTCACGTCTGCTCATCTCCAGATCTTTTTGAAGCTGCTGGTTTTTGCTCACAATCTCTTCACGCAAATCCACTTCCTGTTGTACCTGAGACTGAAACACACCCACATGACTACAGCCTATTTATGTTTGGAACATTTTTTCTCATTAGCTCTGTGTGTTACACTCTCTTTAGCTTTGGTGTGTGTGGGTCGCCTTTTCCAGTCGCTGTATCTCACTCTTTCTCCAGCTGTTGTGTGTGTGTGTGTCTCTCTCTCTCTCTCCAGCTGTTATGTGGTGTGTGTGTGTCCCACTCTCACTCTCTCCAGCTGTTGTGTGTTGTGTGTGTGCCTTTCTCTCTCTCTCTCTCCAGCTGTTGTGTGGTATGTGTGTGTGCCTCTCTCTCTCTCTCTCTCTCTCTCTCCAGCTGTTGTGTGTTGTGTGTGTCTCTCTCTCTCTCCAGCTGTTGTGTGTTGTGTGTGTGCCTCTTTTTCTCTCTCTCCAGCTGTTGTGTGGTGTGTGTCTCACTCTCTCTCTCTCCAGCTGTTGTGTGGTGAGTGTCATCTGCTGCTGGAGATCTTGTATGTCTTGTTTTAGCATTGTCTGTGTGTTGTTGAACTCAGTCTGGAGTGTGTGGAGCTTTTCTGTCTCTCTCTCCAAATCACTTTGGAGTTTCTGTTCCTGATTCTGGAGGTTCTCCACACACACACGCAGACCCGCCACCTGCAGCTCCTAAAAACACACACACACACACAATGTCACGATTACGAATCTGAAGTGCTTAATAGAACAGCTGTGTGTGTAAGAATGTTACTAGTTGTTTGTTGGTGTCCAGCAGCTCTCGGCTGAGTTTCTGTTCTTTCTTTAGAGTTACTTCCATGTGAGAGAGAGTCTGTTCTGCTTGGGAAAGAGCCTGACACAAAACTTTATTACTAATGACAACAGACTTGATTTCAACCAAGTTGCAAATTGTAAACTTGTGCATCATCTAGAATTCTCACTCAATCAAACTGCGCTTACCTCTCTCTGTTTGAGAAATGTTGCCTCGGCTGTCTGTTTCTCCTCCTGCAGGAGTTTCATTTCCTCACTGCGCTCCTTTTGGTGCCTCCTCCAGCCCTCCACTACCTTCACCAGCATCTGAGACACACACACACAGATACTGTTACAACATACAAAATATTAATATAAACTCTTAATATATGACAGATATAACTCTACATAATTATTACACTTCTATACAATTCTAAGGATTTATTATTATTAGTGGTGTATAACGGCCAAACTACAGAATATGATGAAGTTCACTGTGTACATATTACAGCAACGTAAGCTGTAAATGTGTGTGTGTGTGTATGTGTTTTGTTCTTGGTGGGTGGGTGTGTGCTTGTGATGGACATACCATCACGTTTTAACACAATATTTTAACACCATGTATTTAACACTATGTATGTCGTATTATGTCGATTTTTAATTAGTTTATTAATGCCTGAATTTATCTTAGTATTTTGTGTAAAGCTGCTTTGAAGCAATGTAACGTGTAAAAGCGCTATACAAATAAAACAGAATTGAATTGTACCTGGTCGAGTTGTTCAATCATAACATCTTTCTTGCGGTCAGCAGCCACAGCAAGTGTAAACTGTTGCTCACTCTGAAGAACTTTATTGTGAAGAGACACTACCTGCTGCTCACATGCCTACACACACACACACACAGAAGAACTTATGAAGGGTCATTTAATTTACTCTTCCTGCTGTTGGGTTGCCATGTGACATTACCTTGCGTCGTAATCGCTCTCTCTCCAGACTGTCTCTCAACAACTGCAGCTCTGACAAACTGGAGCTGGTGTTCCCTTGAAGTCTGGAAAACTGAGGGAACAGCTCGCTTATCCCACCCAGAGACACAGCAGCACTAAAACACAGACAGATGGGCAGACAGCTGAAACACAAACAGACGGACAGATAGCTAAAACACAGAAAGACAGACAGACAGCGGAAACACAGACAGACAGACAGACAGCTGAAACAGAGAGACGGACAGACAGCTGAAACACAGAGAGACAGACAGACAGCTGAAACACAGAGAGACGGACAGACAGCTGAAACAGAGAGACGGACAGACAGCTGAAACAGAGAGACGGACAGACAGCTGAAACAGAGAGACGGACAGACAGCTGAAATACAGAGAGACGGACAGACAGCTGAAACACAGAGAGACAGACAGACAGCTGAAACACAGAGAGACGGACAGACAGCTGAAACACAGAGAGACGGACAGACAGCTGAAATACAGAGAGACGGACAGACAGCTGAAATACAGAGAGATTGACAGACAGCTGAAACACAGAGAGACGGACAGACAGCTGAAACATAGACAGACAGACAGCTGAAACACAGAGAGACGGACAGACAGCTGAAACATAGACAGACAGACAGCTGAAACACTGAGAGACAGACAGGTTTGTTCAGGTCTGGTCACCTGAGCAGGTTTGAGGTGGCATCACTGTCATGTGACTCATTCAGAAGACGTTGTGACACAGGATCGCCAAACTCTACAGAGTCAAAGATCAGTGACAGAGGTACCACACGACACAGATGCTGAATTCTCATACACAAACACAAGCCCCAGAACATTCAGATATTTACAAACGTGTAGTGTCAATAGCTGTCTGTTCTGCTTAAGACAATGGACTGCAGTTGTGCATTTATATATTTTTATAGTTGTTTTTAGAATATGCTTCCAGAAATATGCCATTTATAATTATTTTGCAGTTAGTTGACATACTGTGTTAGTGGCAGTTGTGTGAAAAATGGGCATTTTTATGAAAACGATTTTTATAAAATACATAAAACCACAAAGACTCACACACACACCATATCTGTCTGAAGCTGCTGGTGTGGGTCTCAGTATCGACTGTAAATGTGTCCTCACATTTTCCATCTCGTCTATATGCCGTCTGCCACTCTACAAATTAAAAAGTAAAATTCATAGTTCAAATTTTAAGGTCTTTCTTGAGGCTTTGAATAAAAGCATCTGCCAAATGCATATGTAAATTATAAAGAAGCGACAATGTTTGTTAAGCAATAAGTCACTTATACTGCAAGAAAGTGCACCAATACGTTGACTAGTAAGCAATCAATGAACCATTTAGTCACACAGAGAATCACAAATTTCAGACTGACTAACCATTAACTGTGCTGGTCTGTTTAGCCTCTTCTGCAAATGAAGATCCATCTCCTGTGACAGCCCATCTGACTCTGCCTCCTGCAGATCAGAGCCAATCACACCATGTGAGGAGAGGTTCAGAGTACATTCTCCATCCTGTTTCTCTTCCAGCCCGTGAGAGACGAGAGCAGGCGCCGCTGCCGTCATTCTGACAGGGGTAAGATCAGGAGACAAAACAGTGAACGACACCTGCCTGAGAGACAGACAAACATACATGCATACAAACAGAGATGAACAGAAACACAACAAGCGGAATAGAGAAACTACAGAAATAAGATTCTGACATTTATAATAGCCCGACCACACCAGTACAACATGGGTGGGGCTGGCAAAAAGCAACCTGTAGAGTTAAAGAAACCGAACTCTCTGTCTGACCTGGTGGCAGCGCGACCTCTGACCTCATGCTCACGGCTCTGCTGAAGTGAATTGTAGAGGCGGGTGGTGACCTCACGAGATGACGTCAGCGCTGACAGAGGAGACGACGGCCATGATCGAGTAAGAGCAGATGAACGTACAGGCTGAACATCGCTGAGACCATCGTCATCATCTGACCTGTACACAGACATCCTACTGCAGGCACGCACGCGCGCGCGCGCACACACACA
>JBAJNP010012122.1:0-13816 GCA_036877545.1 Yasuhikotakia modesta | reverse complement strand
AAATACAGTATGTGTTTACTGTATGAGGTATACTGTATGTTAAATACAGTACATGTTTACTGTATAAGATCAGTGTCTGAGTGGAAGTGTTTTGCAGGAATAGGTCATACTGAAACATGTTTAAACAGGTTGTACAACTCTGACTGAAACCTGTCACTGTAAGATTAGTGTGATGTGCTTTACAGTTTTAAAGTGAGATTTCTTTAGTTAAAAGCGTGACGTGTGTATGTTATTCAGTTTCTCTGTAACTGGTCTCTCTCTGGAGACACACAAATCCCACAACACAGACTCTCTCCTAGTAACTGAGCACCAGTGCTATAATATTACAGCTCCTGTTCTTCAGTGCTCAGAATTACACACATAATCTCAGATCACAGATCACTGATGTCCAAAGTCCACAGCTGTTGAACTTTAAACCTAATTTGTCAAACGTGTTTGTGTGTGTGTGTGTGTGTGTATATATGTGTGTGTGTATATATATGTGTGAGTGTGTGTGTGTATATATATGTGTGAGTGTGTGTGTGTATGTATGTGTGTGAGTGTGTGTGTATATATGTGTGTGTGTGTATGACACACATTGATTTGTTTTTAACTGGACCCACTAACATTTAATCTGAAATGAAAAACTTTTGCCATTAAACGTGTAGCCGGTCACACTAACAGATTCATTGACAGAGTTCATCACTGACCTCCATGTAATATTTATACACGCGTTTGGCATCAAACTGGAACAGGTTGCCCAGCAGAGGAACGGGACGCGGTCCCGGCGGCAGCCGCCCGACGCTCCGCTGTCCCCGCAGGACCCACAGCGCCAGCGCCAGCAGCACCATCACTGCCGACAGCGCGTGTGTCTTCAGCTCCGGCAGCGCATCCATCCTGAAAGATCCCGACCGAGGATGACTGTGAGGAAGACGTCCAGGTGTGAGGAGCTGTGTGACTGACACGCTGTTATACAGCAGCTCGGGTAAGACATGCCCCAAACAGCGGCGGGTGGGGCGGGACAGGGGCAGTCCGGGGCAGGACTGCGCTTACATTCAATGCAAAACGTTCAAAAGGCGTTTAATGCACGTATAACTGCAGCTGGATTCGCCTTTTAACCGAGTTGCGATGTTTAGTTTAGCGACACCTGGTGTCCGCAAACATGCAGGGGCGGGTCTACGGGGTGACACGCCCCCTGACACCGCCCACCGCAGGTGCCCCCGTAAGACGTCCTGCGATTGGTTCATTTTACTGCCAATCTGTTTAAAGTTTACATGGAGCTTGTGATGAAAAAGTGATGAAAGTAAAGAAACAGGGAGTTTCTGTCAAAGAACAAGATAAACAAACGTGTAAAGGCAGGAGAAACTGAAGAAAATGTTTTTTTAGTTCTCTTGTATTTTATAAACGTGTGTTAGTGTTAAGAAACAACACATCGATGGGATTTATTAAATATATTAAAATATACTATTATATAAAATACACCCCCGCATACATGTGCGATAAAATCTGTTATCTGTGCACCTGAAACAAAACAACGGCGTTCAAACGAATAACATTTATTAACGTTTCGTTATTTAATGGAAACGTTAGAAAACGTTCCTACAACCTAACGGGATGAGATCACGTGGTCCAGCTGTGCGTCACGCGTGACGTAAGCAGAGACGCCGCATCCCTCCGTCCTCCAGCCGCAGCCGCAGCCGCTCCGTGTGGCTTCATACCGGGTAAGATGCATTAGAGTCATTCGCTGGATGATGGCAGCGGTCCGGTTGCTTCTCATGTGATGCGTGGCGTCCATGTTTCATGCGTTTAAGTGACACGTGTTATCATTTAAAGCGTGTATTTGTTAGTGTCCGTGTCTTCGGCATGAATTGTGGGAACCTGCGTGTGTGTGTGTGTGTGTGTGTGTGTGTGTGTGTGTGTGTGTGTGTTAAAACTGTGTGTAGGTGCACAACGACCCCTTCAGTGTAAAGACTGTGTTTTCTCCTCAAGTCTGCATGTGTGGAGGTCCAGCAGAATAACAGTGACCAGAATGACTAAAGGGAAAACCTCTGAAGAGACCCACCCGGCGTCTGAGTTCCCCAGTCCTGTTTACGACCCTCACAGGCAGCCCATCGTTCACCCGTCTGCACAGGCTCCTGTCCCCAGAGACTATGGTGGGTTTTAAACCAACCGCACAAATGTACTGGTCAGATATATGTCCCTTTGTCTGAGGTATTATTTGGTCCTAAAACGTCTTTAATGTTTCCTGCATTTTTCCTGCGTCTATTCCAGCGTTCACCTTCTTTGATCCGAACGACCCAGCCTGCATGGAGATTCTGACGGACCCTCACACCACAATCCCGGAGCTGTTTGCCATCATCCGCCAGTGGGTCCCCCAGGTCCAGCACAAGATCGACATCATCGGCAATGAGGTCCGACTTTTCCCCCTATTCCCAAGTCCTGGAGCTGAAAAACAAACGTTCAGCTCAAAACATTGATACCCAGCTAACAGGAAATCTTCTCAGAATATTGGCTGAAAAATTTCCTTCAAAGTTATTCTTAAGTTGTTGGTGGTTTTAAAACATTACAGAATTAAAAAAAACTAATCATGTCTGAATTTGAACATTTCAAGAACTTTAAAATAATGTTTTAACATTTTAGTTACTAGAATAAAAACCTTTCAGCCTGAAGTTGTTAGCTGGTAGATGTGTGATCAGACATTAAATCTTACAGACACCATTCAGCAGTTTCACACAGTAGTTGATGACACAGTGACCTTCTACAAATGAACCGAGTCTTAACACAATGTTAAGCTGCTTGTAAAGCGTGTTGAGTTTCCATCCACATAGTCTTTCTGTGTAATTTGACCTGTTAATACGTTTCTTGTGGAATGGGCTGCGATTGAACTTGAACACTTTGTCCTCTTTTTTTTGCAAGGGAACCTGTTTGTTCATGAATATGTGAGCAAATGTTGTAATGTTTAAACTGTTTCCTAGATAAACAAGATATATTGTTTATATACCTCAAGATATATTGGAACATATTGTTTAATATGCTGACTATACAGTTATAGTTGGTTGTGTACCTGTATGTTGAAGGCTGTGAAGTGATTTGTGATGTGGGCAGGTGTTGGGCTGTGTACAGGTGTGTTGGGTTGTGTACAGGTGTTGGGTTGTGTACAGGTGTTGGGTTGTGTACAGGTGTGTTGGGCTGTGTACAGATGTGTTGGGTTGTGTACAGGTGTGTTGGGCTGTGTACAGATGTGTTGGGTTGTGTACAGATGTGTTGGGTTGTGTACAGGTGTGTTGGGCTGTGTACAGGTGTTGGGTTGTGTACAGGTGTGTGAGAGCAGGATCTGAAGTCACACAGATTGATGGCTGCTTTCATCTGACGCATCTCTCAGTCAGTCTGACTGGATAATCTTGTAGTCCTGCTGTATTTTAAGCTTTTTTAACAGCGGATGTGTTCTGCTCTGTTTGCATCGGTTGTTAATCCCTCTCTCTTCATGTCACTTCCAGATTTTAAAGCGTGGTTGCCATGTCAACGACCGTGACGGCCTGACAGACATGACTCTTCTTCACTACTGCTGCAAAGCCGGTTCCCACGGAATCGGTAAATAAACCTTTATGGTTTATGATTTTTAGATTGTAAGAATGTTGCACTAACGTTTCTGTTAAGTAACAAAAATCCTGTTTGAAATGTTCTAGGAATGTTTAAAATGTCCAGGTCCAGTTTTTTAGACATTGTATTAACGTTGTTGTGTTGTCAGGTGATCCTGAGGCAGCGCTCCGTCTGTCCAATCAGCTGCTGGCTCTGGGTGCAGACGCAGGTCTGCGCAGCCGCTGGACCAACATGAACGCTCTTCATTACGCTGCTTACTTTGATGTGCCAGAACTGATCCGTGTTTTACTCAAAGCCTCCAAACCCAAAGGTTTTCCTCAGTCTTGTGTCCATCTGTGCGTTTGTGACATCAAAATACATTTAGATTAAAATTAGACATTAAAATGTGAAGTATCGTCATTTAAATGATACTTTTAAATGTGTTTAAACATGATGTGTGTGTTTAAACATGATGTGTGTGTTTAAACATGATGTATGTGTGTGTGTTTAAACATGATGTGTGTGTTCCAGTGCTGAACTCCACCTGCAGTGACTTTAATTACGGCACAGCCCTGCACATCGCCGCTTCCAACCTCTGTCTGGGTGCAGTGCAGTGTTTGCTGGAGCACGGGGCCGACCCCACCCTCAGAGTAAGACTGATGATTTCAGCCAATCACAGCCCTGCCTGCCGTCCCATTCAGTTAATCAGCTGATTCACTCTGAGATGTTTTAACCTCTGTGATTCTCATATATTATAGTGGCTGATACTGACAGAAAAATCTATTTAACTATTTACTCAATTTATTATGTTCAATATATAACTTTAAAAATATACTTTACGATACATATTTTAATATAACTCATGTCATATATTAATATAAGACAAAAATTGTATGTGTATATATTGTAAGTATATAAATATATAATGTGCTGTATATATAATTTCTCACTGGATAAGTAATTGTAATCATAGGGAGTGTTAGTAATGTAAGCTCCTGTATGTATGCATGCAGAATGATAAGGGTGAAGACCCCGCTGAGGTGGTTCCTGACCCGGTGGACATGAGTCTGGATAAAGCTGAAGCTGCCATGCTGGCCAAAGAGCTGAAGCAGCTGCTGCTGGACGCGGTTCCGCTCAGCTGTAACCTCCCTCGGGTCACCCTGCCCAACTACGACAACATCCCCGGCAACCTCATGCTGTCCTCCCTCAGCCTGAAGCTGGGCGACCGCGTGCTGCTGGACGACACCAAGGTGGGTGTTACCTGTAACCTGTATGGGGAGGGGCCGTTTTATCCTAGAGAGCATCTGATTGGACAAATATCATAGTAGTGCAGGATGAGTCATCAATATTTTTGAGTCATTTTTCTGAGAACTGTGACAGTGTCTGCAGAGTTTCTTCAGCCTGAATGAATCTCTCTGTTGGCAGACTGGCACCCTTCGCTTCTGCGGCACCACTGAGTTTGCCAGCGGTCAGTGGGTTGGCATTGAGCTGGATGAGCCGCAGGGCAAGAACGATGGAAGTGTGGGTGGAATCCGCTATTTCATCAGCCCCCCAAAACAAGGTGTGTTCTCTTCATTCACATATTACTGCGGTCCAGTGTGACTTCTGGAGGGTTTGTCTGGAAATGAAACCATTTTTATTCTCTCCATTTAATCTCATTGTTATTTTAACTGTTTTTTTAAAGCTTCACACGTGGTCTGCGTTTGTTCTGCAGGTATATTCGCTCCTGTGTCAAAAATCAGAAAGTGTACAGAACAAACTCCCTCCTCAGTCACCTCCACCCCCAACACCCCCTGCAAGGACCTGCCCAGAGCGAACGGCAGGATGAAGAAGGAGAAGAAAGAGCGTGAGAAGAGTGAGTTCTGACATTTAAAGAGTAAAAATATAGCTTTTATGTTAGGTTAAAACGCTTCAACGCGACTGAAATCATATCAGTCTAATATCTGTGAGATCAGACTAACACAATACACAGAAATGAGTCAGTCTGAATGATGTTCACCAGTGAATGACAGTCATGTTATGAGTTTAACAGCTGCTGTTTGTGTGATGATTCCTGCAGGAGTGAGACAGAAGTCTCTCTCTGGAGTGACTCTGGATCCTGACGGAGTGAGTGCTGAAGTCGGGGATCAGGTGTTAGTTGCCGGACAAAAACAAGGAATTGTTCGTTTTTTTGGAAAGACAGATTTTGCTCCTGGTATGTTTATGTGAGGAGATAAACTGATATATCAGTGTTACAGAATTTAAACATTTCTGAAAAGCGCAAATATAATATCTAAATTCTGTAATATCTAAATAATATCTATAATATCTAAATAAGCAAAACATCTAAAAACTGGACGTTTTAAACGTTCATAGCACATTTAAAATGATCATTGTGTGTTTAAATGATTGATCCGTGTGTTGCTGTGTTCAGGTTACTGGTTTGGTGTGGAGTTAGACCAGCCCACTGGGAAACATGATGGCAGCGTGTTTGGAGTGCGATACTTCAGCTGTTTGCCTAAATATGGGGTTTTCGCACCGCCGTCCAGAGTTCTGAGGTAAAAACCTGCAGTACAAGAAAAACCTGCTTCACATTGTTACACATCTGTAGTTGTGTTCATGCACTGCTTTTAAACAGTATAAACAGATTGTTGTCCTGCACTGAACATCTTCCCATGTAAATTGTGGAACAGAGGGTTATATATTGAGGAGTGCATTTCATTAAAAACAATCATTTCATTTAGTTTTTGTTTAATTGTTTCAGAATTGGTGGTCCTAAAGACCCCCAGAGCGATGAGACACTCGCAAAGAAAGTCCACCGGGTGACAGGTGAGTACAGCGATGAGAAACATGATCACCTTGTGCTGTTATCAAACAGAGAGATCATCTCAACACGACAGGAATCTGAACACTTAAATCTGAAGCTGTCAGGTGTTTGTGGTTGCAGTGCGCATACAGTGACCCCTTGTGTTCATAATGTGTAATAAGCGTGACTATAGTGAGAATAAGTGAGAAAAGTTTATTCTCTTCTTGTGTGTTTGTGTCTGATATTAATATTATTTTAGCCTGTTTTCATTTTTGTTAGTTTGTGGTAAATGGAAAATATTGTATTAACATAAAATATATTAATATATAAAACGGACAAACGTCTTTGTTTCCCCTCCCGCAGTGTCTCAGCCGAAGCGTAACTTTCGTACAGTCCGATCTCCGAAAGACATAACATCTGAGAATAACATATCCAGGTGATTGAGTAACATGTACTGCTGCTGCGTGTGTCAGGTCTCCAGTTTGACGTGATGTTTGTGTTGTAGCAGGTTACTGTTCTGCTGCTGGTTCCCCTGGATGCTGCGCTCCGAGGTTCAGCCCTGAATCCCGCGTCCCCGTGATGGAATCTCTCACCTGTGTGGTTTATTCAGATCCTCATGTCTTCTGTTTCTGCTCACAGTCATATCAGAAACTGTGCCTTGTGTTTGACTAATGTCCTGCCCTCCAACCGTCCGATTACAGAGAGACAACATCCTTTATTCCACCAGAACAAGGGAAAATGGTCTCTGGTAGATTACTGGCAAAATTCATTCATTTCTGAAGGTTCTTCTTTGTTTTGTTTTAAAAACATCTTGCTGCTATATTTTGCACGTTTGATGTCTTACATCATTATTTAATATCATGTAAACTCTGTTCAGGCTCTTAAGTTAAAAGTCTTTAAATGAAGACGTTTCATAGTGACTTAAATGATGAACTTCTGTAAATTGCTATAATACAGAGCATCACTGTAGTGTTAATGTCACTCATAACAACAAGTTTAACATCTGAGGACAAAACTATCTGTCCTGTCTCTTCTCTCCTGTTTCATCAGTTTTGATCAGTTTTACTAAATGCTCGTCTTTAAAACTCTGATTGTGAGAAACGTTATTATACTGTAACCAAGCGTGTGGATAATAACAGCAACATTTACTTCTGTGTCAACTTATATAGTCAGAAACGTTATTTACTACAGAAGCACAGCATGTGTACAAGTATCTGTCTTTAACAGATGACCTGAGATCAGTCCACAGACAAAATAACTATTGATCTGGGAGGCAGATTAAGGAGATTAAATTTAAAAAAGTATCTATTTTAATAACTAGGTGGTACAGGTACTGATAACAGATGCTTTTAACATGCAGTGTTTGTGGCTCTTTATGAGTTCATGAGGATCTGATGGACTGCATGCTGTGTGTACATCAGAGGTTTGTGTTTTCAGCATGAACTAACCTGTTAATGAACTCAAGTGAAACCCAGTGAATATATGAACAATAAACATTTACTGTTTTATACTTGTGCTGTTTCTGATGCTCATAGAGTCTATAAATGAGTCAACCTATCAAAACTTCTGAAAAACACACTAAACTGGAGTTTACAGTATTAAAAATATAGTGTTTATTTGTATAACGTGTCAGTCATGAATCGTGAGGTTGAG
Source organism: Yasuhikotakia modesta (assembly GCA_036877545.1). Classification (NCBI taxonomy): domain Eukaryota; kingdom Metazoa; phylum Chordata; class Actinopteri; order Cypriniformes; family Botiidae; genus Yasuhikotakia; species Yasuhikotakia modesta. The sequence goes on along the minus strand of JBAJNP010012122.1, from coordinate 5,820 downwards.
TTTGTTCGTTTTTGCTCAAATTCTTCTTGCCCGTTGATTTTTGAACCAAACCTGAAATACAGAAACAAATGAATTATTTTAGCTGATGAATGAAAAATGAAGATTAACATCACATAAAAAAATCAAACATTACAGATGTTGCAGGAGTTAAATAAGGATAAAATCAGTACCTGGTGTGTTTAAGGGCCGCGGTTGACCTGCACAGTAACTGGAATTAAAGCTCATGTTATAACACGAGGCTGGGCAGCACCTGTAAACTCCTGCCCAGGGTGATGATGATGGTGGATGAAGGTTGATTCACCGTGACCTCCAGGTCCAGCCCGGTACTGCTGGTCCGGTCCTGAGGAACCCAGTTTAAATGTTATTTATGTTTGTATAAATGTATGTATAGAAGTGACTGAATATATAAGCCTCTATATGAGTTATATAAGTGAATATATGAACTGAATTGCTGAAGTGCTGGACAACTAGGTTTACAACTAACCCAGCTAACATGATAGTTATCAAAACATTGTGGTTTATAAAATAACCAACAGAGGGAGACATTTAATCAGACTTGACTCATTACGTCATAACTATGACGTGACTCATATGGGAGAATACAGCTGATTTCTGATGTAATTGTGTCCATGCTTTGTTTGTGATGTTATCAGCGGCAATGTTAAATATAGGCTCTTAAAATGTTTCACAGGTAACACACCGGCCCATTAAACACACCTGAACGAATCAGACCAGAACAAAGCCCATAAAACTGAGCCAACTTATCAGTTAATGGAGTCTGTCTCTTCTGATCTACATTTGCCCTTTATAGCATAATGAGACATTCAGTGAGATCTGTGCTGATATCTTTACACCGAAGTAATTTACACTTCAATCAGGGTACATGCTATTAGCATGTGTGTTCCCAGAACTCGAACCCAGGTCCACCAGAGACTAACCCAACACACTCATTCTTACCCCACCCACCTGTGTCACAGCATCACTCCTGCGGCTGTCATGAGGACCCGCTCCCATCAGAACCAGTACATCAGCAGATCTGTCACAAACACTGACTGGTCTGTAATCACCATCATAAAGTCAAAGAGATTTTGATGTGTTGCACCTCTCAACACAGGCCTCAGATCTGGTGAACTGAAACGTCCCTGTAGGCCTTTGTTATTTTCCTGCTGTTTCTGTTGTTTCTCTGTTACTCTGATACTCTGTTACTTTTAAAGCACATCCTGCAAAACACTGAGGGATCAGTTTTGTACTGTATAGTAAAATAAAGGAGATAAGTTATAAATGAGTGACATTGGCTCTGTGTTTGTGTGTTAGTGACCATGAAAGATGTTTTGTGTTGCCAAACATTCAAAGACTCTGAAAGAATGTTTCAGATTTAACACATGATGATCTTCATGATCTTCACTGGAAGCTGCAGATGGTCTTTCAACCTCATTTCTGTCCATTCAGACCTCTGAGACTGAACTGCTTTTATGGTTATCAAACATTATAAATTATTATGATTAATGTAATGTTGTGAATCAGAGTAACACTGAACACTGATCTGTCATGTACTTGCTCAATATGTACTTGCTCAGTTCTCTGTCTGATCACAACCGAAACCTGACCTTCAGACATTTCTGCTTCTGTCAAGTTCCTCATGATGTTGAGCTACAAGCGTCAGAACAGGATCTTTAAATAAGTCAGTGAATAAAAACAGACTGAGTGATGAAACCTGGAGGTTCAGTTAAAACAGACTGTCTTTAATATTTAAGTATTATGTAGTTAAACAGACGCTTTATTCAACTTTACTGCAGTCCTACAGCTACATGAAACCAGCAGATAATGAGACCAGTTTGCGCACATATGTTTTATTTGCGTCTCATATAATGCAATAATGCCGCAGATGTTACCGCAGCACGTCAGGAGTGAAACCATCTCCGTTCACGGACCCGGCCGGGCGGGTGAGGCGGCTGGGGCGGGACAGGGGGTTGGTCTCCCCGGTTGCTAAGAGGAACAGGGCGAGATAGATGGAGCCCCGGTTCCAGTGCGCATCTCTCTCTCTCTCTCTCTCTCTCTCTCTCACACACACACACACACACACACACACACACACACACACACACTGGGTTCAGATGCGAGCTGGGATGTAGCTCCAGTGTCTTCTGGCGTCTCCAGCGGACGGTTCCTCCAGCACACGCGCGAGGACACAAGGTGGGAAGCGTTCAGAGTTATGATGGATGTTTGTTGTCTGTGATGAATGAAACGTGGATTATACTGTTGCTAAACTTCAGTGTGGATCATGGATCTGTCAAAATACCTTTAATGCTCTCCCGCTTCTCCTGCAGTGGTTTAATCTCATTCCTGAGACAAACGGCGCACATTAGCGTTGTATTTAAATTTGGAGGCATGCAGGATTTGCGCAGTCGTCTGCATGCATTCGTTTCCCGCCTGCGCTGCTTTGTGTTCATGCACAGAGACGTCTGCACCTGATGCTGAATGTTTACTGTTCTTTCATTCTTTCATTCATTCATTCATTCATTCATGCGACCAACTTCTTGTGCCCGCGGACGCATTATAATCGGACACACGTGTGCATTTGCACCAGTTTCACGCATCCTAATAAACATCAGTTAGACGCATTTCTCAGAAGTTTGGGCACAAGTCCAGGTTTCAGGTTGATTAAATGTTGCAGGGATGTTTGGATAAAACCAGCGCGGGTTTCGCACAATAGACGCCGCGTGTGCGCGCGTGCGTTGCGCGCGTGTTGTTGTCTTGCCGCTGCATGATGGTTTCATTATTTCCGCGTCTCGATTACCTGCGTCTCCATTATATATATATATACATCATTATATGTCTTTTACAGAAGAGTGTGGGGATTATCTGTATTGTTTGTGGTGGGAACAGGTGACGCGTTGTGCGGATGTTGGCCAGACACCGGTGCGTCTCCTGCGTTTTTTGGGTACATTTTATGGGCAAATAACGCCATTGACGCGCACAGCGCGCAACACTGAACAACTTAAGCGATGTTGAGATGAACTCGCGACGTTTAGACAAAATGGAGGATGTGTTTGGAGACACATTAGCAATTTAAATGAGGGTTTGAGGCGCGCGGACACCTGCTGTTTTCTTTCCCTCGTTTCTCCTTAGATGATCTACTTCTGCAAAACAAGGTTCGAGTCCGACCTCCTCAAGATCTCATCCTGCTTTAGCATAACAAAAGACGAGAGTTTTATGTGTGAATAGTGAAGACAAAGCCGCCCAGGCTCAATGGTTCCGGTGTCGGTCCTGTGCCCCAGCAGTAAACAGACCCAGTCATGCTGAATGAAGTTCTTCCATCGGGCTTTTCACGAGGCAAATGATGATGTTTATTTACTGATTTATTGTGGTATTTGGATCTATAACACATACGATGGGCCTATAGCAGCTCAGCCCAAATAGATGATTTCAAATTCACAAGTGGGGCATTAAAATAAAGCATTAAGTTGCTTTTAAATCACATCAGTCTTCAGAGGTTACAGGCGTTTATCTCATCATGTAGTCAGTGACATGAGGGCTTATTTTGCTTATTTTGTCATTTTCACGAAAGCGTGTGCACAACATTTAAAGAATATATTTCTCATATTCTAAGCAGAACACATGCAGTCAGTCTCAACTCATTGTTTTCTCTTCTTCCAGTGTGGACGTTCTCCTCTGCACAGAATACAATGCAGAATCCCTCCATTCTTTTGGAAACAAACTGGATAAAAAACCTCTTGGATTTTTTGGCTGATCATCAATAAACTCAGTTCTATAAAAAACATAAAGTATTTTTTTAAAGAGAAAAACCTGAGAGTTGGAGATTTTATTTTTGGATATGGCAGCAACTGAAGCTAATGCAGAGACTGTCCAAGTAGATGTTGTGGAGATCAAAGCTGAGGTGGAAACCACACATGCAGAGTCAGTCCCAGTTTCATCTGAGGAAACACAGTCCAGTACCACTGAGCCACCCGCCAGCACAGAACCACCAGCGGATGGCAAACACAAGCCAGCCTCTGAGAAAATATGGGACTCTTTTTTAAACAAAAGTGGGCTTGGAAAAGTAATGGGAGGTAAGAAAAAGAAGGAGCAGCACACAGGATCTGAGGACACTGTGAGTGAAGAGCAAGATAAGACCTTAAATCAGAATGATCAAGGAGATACAACAGAGCCTGAGGAACATGCATCTAGTGAGCCTGCAGAAACTGCTGAGGTAGCAGCTGATGGCCAGACTGTTGAGAAAGCACCAGAAAATGAAGATGCTTCCCAAGAGCAAAAGGCAGCTGGTGCCAAACCAAAGCAAGGAGAGAAGTCTAGTGTTAAAGATTTCATCCGCAAGCCTGTGGCTAAAATGTTTTCACACAAAAGCACAGAGAAGAAAGATGGTACAGGGGCTGACACAAAACAAAGCGCCCCCGTTCGGTCGAGATCATTAGACAGACTGCAGGACGCTGACGCCAGCGCAGCTGCAGCAGACGCAACAGAAGCTGCAGATGAGCCCGACAAGCCTAACGCTCAAACAACAAAACACATGAGACGCTGGCATTCCTTTAAAAAACTCATGGCTCAGAGGAGTCACAGGAAAAGCACAGATGATTCCAAGGATGCTGAGGGGACGGAAGGAGATGATGATGGTGTGACTTTGGATTCTACCACTAAGTCAGAACAAACTGGGAAAAAAAGGCTGAAGCTGAAAAGATCGTGGACATTTCAAGGTATGAGGAGAGATCCATCTGATGTTGGAATCCACAAACCTGCAGATAAAGACACTTCAGATCTAACAGATGAAAATGCTCCAGAGGAAGAACAGGCCACAGAAGATGTAAAAGTAGAAACACAGACCAGTGCTGAGGGTGAGGAGGAGAAAGGAGCCTCATCACAGCAGGCAAAATCTGTGGACCACCATGCAAATGAAATCTGGACCTCCTTCAAAAAACGAGTTATTCCTAAGTCAAAGAAGTCAGCTGATGCTGCTGGAGCAGAAGAAGAGCCAGCAGGTGACCGTGAGCAGACTGATGAACCACAGGCGGGTAAAGACTCAAAGACAGCCAAACCAAAACGGACACACTTCAACCGAGCCGTGTCGCTGAAGAACTTCATACTGCGAAAGGGAAAGAGTTCCAGCGTGGACACAGGGGAGAGTATGGCAGCACACAGAGAGGATGACGATGTCTGTGAGAGCACAGCTGAAGATGTGGATGGAATAGATGGTACAGCTGGGCCAAGTGATGATGTCCCACAGACTGGATCAGAGGAACAGACCGCAGCTCAGAGTGAGAGCAACGATGAAGGTCAGGTGGCAGACGAACACAGAAGTTCTGATGGAGAGGAGAGCACACCATCCGGTCAGCCATCAGACAAGCCCCAAACTGTGGATCCAGCGTCAGAGAGTGGATGCCAGACAGAACCCAAAGTCAACGGATGCTCAGATGAAACGTCAGAAGACGCCACAGCTCACAATCATGAATCAACAACCCAGAATAATGTGAAGGACAAGGAGAGCGACCAAGAGAACATAAACGCTAGTGACAAAACTTGTCTTAAGGATGACAAGATCCTCGGTCAGGAAACTGTCACTGCAGTTGCCCAAAGCGGTGAGTCTGAAGCGTTGAGGTCATTGATTTTCTGGGTCATTGACAACCAATGCAGATGTCATTTTTTACAATGTTGTCACATGCAGTTGTGTTTATTATTATATTAATCTCTCCTGTTATTGTTTACCAGAATAAAAGCGGGAAAGTGTGACGTCACACAGCGAGGATGAGCTCATATTGGGAATCGTTCAGTGAGGAGATTTGCCCCCCAAAATATGGAGTGATCACA
>JBAJNP010012121.1:0-13821 GCA_036877545.1 Yasuhikotakia modesta | reverse complement strand
GGTGGCTACTTTAAGGAATATAAAATATAAAACTTATTAACAAAGTTTTTTGTTAAGTACATAATTCCACATGTGTTCAATAAAGTTTTGATGCCTTCAGTCATAATCTATAATGTAAACGGCCATGAAAACAAAGAAAACTCATTGAAAACACTTGTTTAGTGTTTTCATTTTGTCATGTTGATTTATTAAGAGAAAAACATTCTGTGTTTCTAATATAATAGGCTATTTTATTCTAATAGCCTATTATACTATTTTTATATGTTGTCAAGTGTGTGAAACTCCGATGGTGTGTGAATCCAGGTTATTAATGCACTTTTCAGTTTGTACATTAAAATAAACCTGTGAGGATTTTTTTTTGTTTTTATTATTTTAATGCATCAATCCGTCAATTACCTTAAACTCTCAGAGCGCTACCCTGTACTAAGATGGCGGCTCTATTGACGCATCCGTCCCAATAGAGAACAATAGCCTACGCAACATCTAGTGTATATATCTATCCATCTAATCTAGTTTTTAATAATACTAATTTAAGTAGGTAATAATACTTATTCCATGCGAATAGGGCTTTAGTCTCAGGTAACACTACACAAAAACTCACCATTGACTCCCATTTTATCCGCAATTCCTTGCCAGAGTGTTTCTTTTCGCTTCATATTTTTGTACTCGCTGTGGTTTTTATCAAATAATTCCTTGTTCTCTGAGGCCAAAAACAACAACAACTCCACGTCCATTTTTGACAATCATTCTTCTTTCCCTTTTTGCAAACTGACTTAACTGCATCAGCGCCATTAGCTGAACTGCAGCGTCCGTAAAAGTTATTTCCTACAGAAAACATTCCTATACTTACAGTAAGCTGGTGCAGTTAGTGTCTTAAATTGTCTGAACGACAACAGGCAAGTAGCACTTACTCCAATTATTATAAAGTATTTTGAGAGAGTGGTGCTGACCCACATCAAGAGCAGTTTGCCAGATACATTGAACCCCCTATGATATGCATACAAGACCAACAGGTCCACATTAGACACCACTGCTGCTGCCCTCCATATTTCCCTCTCTCATCTGGAAGATAAAGACACTTACATCAGGATGCATGGTCATCCCCCATAAACTCACCCACAAACTGCTCTCTATTGTGAAGTTCTGTTCTTTTTATGCACTTCACTGTTGCATTGCTGCTGTACCAACTGCACTGTTGTACTGTTTTTGATCTGTCTTGTATTGTTAATGTGTACATATGTTTACTGTCTACTTCTAAAGCGATTTATGTTTCATATAGCGAACTTATATTAGTTTGACATTTCTAACTTTTATGGTACTTTTGGTTGATGCTGTTACTTGTTGATGTATGTAGCATTTAGTGTGAACAGCAAAGTAAGTTTTCAAGTTCACTGTGCATGTGACAATAAACACACTTTGAATTTTTTAATTTATTATAACCAAGTCCTTTAGGATTAAAAGGCAGTTTACCACTGTAACTTCAGCAAGTTCATTAGTTTTCATCTAATTTATCCAAAGATGTGTCAAGTGGTAACTGAAAGCATCTTGTAGTTGAGTAGTTACTGTAAGTTGAGTCTGTTACTTTCATGTTATTGTTATATGTTGCTGATCGGCCCATTCCTGGATGAGCTGATTGGCTATGGCATAAGATGGTGGGACCCAGAACACGAGTGGCTTTCCTTTCGGGATGCGAGGTGGCTTCTTCACCTGAAGTGCTTCAATTATTTCTTTAAAAGTGAACCAGCGAGCATCCTCAAGTTCTGCCTTGTCTATGTTGACCTATCAACAAACAGCAGCAACTGGGGTTATAACAGCAGCTTTCAGTGCCTCTACTGTACTGTCTTTTTTAAAAGAACACATACTGTATGCTTAACTTAACTGACATTTGACATGACTTTCTGTGGTCACCTCCAAATTATCTGAGGAAATCAACTCTCCAAAATACATACAGAAATGGAAATGAATAATACCAACAAATATGTTGAATACAGATGTATATCTTTTCTACTACAATGCTTCAATGCTTGTTTTCTTGCTTTAATGTTACACATTTGACTTTGTATGCCTCACTGTAATACAAAGACAAGGTCTCACCTGTGTGTTGTCTGGGTTTACAGTTGCATGGCAAGCAACCATAAAGGAACTCTGTGGGAAAGGCCAGTGCTGTGATCCAGAGTACTGAAGGGTTTCCACTTCCAGACCCACCTCCTCTGCCACCTCTCTGTGAAGGGCTTCCTCCACTGACTCCCCTGCAGGGAGAGATCCACTAAAGCATAACCATACGTACCAGCAGGCAACATTCAAAAGCTTAGTGTTAGTCGTGACACCAAAACTCTGAGCCATTTTCAACATCTATCAAAATGATATGACCAGTGAGGTTAGAACCTTTCACTTTTTCATTTCACGTGACTGCTTCATACTCTGATTCAAACATTCAAATGTAATCAGGCTGTATTGTGGCAGTTTAGGAGAGTTTCTTGTTATTGTTTATTGTTGAGTTGTGAGAAACCGCTACAAAGAGACTCAAATGTTCTGAAACTTTAATTGCACATTTGCATCATTAATGGTCTAATATTCACTTATGCTTAAGCTTGTTCGACAGACTGCCATGTGCAAGGCACAGGCAAACCAGCTATTATCAGTGGATGGAACCAATAAGTCTACCAATACATACCGACCCTCGGCCAAAATGCCATTTTCATGTATTATTTTATATGATATATCATTTTATATATTATATTTTACAAATAGCTTAATGCTGGCCAACTTTTCTAAAATATGTTTTATTTACAATAATGACCACACACTATCCAATGACAAGTAGGCCTATACTTAAATAATTTCTATTTAGGACCAGTGTTTGATTTGCTCACAGCATCTGGCTATGTTTATAATAACAATGACATGACATGTCCAAGCTGTAGCCAACAGCCAGGGTAAAATCTTACTTTTTTCTGTTATTATTATTATTTATTAATTATTATTATATTCTGTTTAATTTGCAAGGGCCAATTTGCAACTTATTAGGTCAATTGGCAACATGATTCAGGTGACGATGATTTGAGTTCTTTTTGGAAAACTAGGACACCATGTCATCCGGACTAAAGAGGACAAGGACAAACCAAGCTGTTGCATCTCTGATGGCATGGGGTTGCATGAGTGCATGTGGCATGGGCAGTTTACACATCTGGAAAGGCACCATCAATGCTGAAAGGTATATCCAAGTTCTAGAACAACATATGCTCCCATCCAGATGTCATCTCTTTCAGGAAAGACCTTGCATTTTCCAACATGACTATGCCAAACCACATACTGCATCAATTACAACATCATGGCTGCGTAGAAGAAGGATCCGGGTACTGAAATTGCCAACCTGCAGTCCAGATCTTTCACCCATAGGAAACATTTGGTGCATCATAAAGACCTAAGACCGTTGAGCAACTAGAAGCCTGTATTAGACAAGAATCGGACAACATTCCTATTCCTAAACTTGAGCAACTTGTCTCCTCAGTCCCCAGACGTTTGCAGACTGTTATAAAAAGAAGAAGGGACTCACCTATGTCACAAAAGCCGGCCAGAGCGCTGTACATGCCTGGAGGAAACGTGGCCTGTCGCCCCAGCAGACATCTGCTCCGATCAGACACCAGCACAATTATCACTGGAGCCATCTGCATGATGAAAAACATAGAGGTCAAGCTCACCCTTGACAGCATCTTCATTTGTTTTATTTAGATTTTATTTTAGCATTATTTTTATTGTCTGGCATTGGCAGTTGTGCTGTTGCTTGACTTAAAAACCTACTGCTTACTTTGGGGTAGTACGTGATGCCACTACTATGACAGATTCTGTGACTTCCTGATTGGTTCCTGATGGTGGGCTGCCCTGAAGCACTGCAGAAGCCATTAGTCTGGTGCCATCGAAGGAGACATTGACCCTAAAATATAAAAGACAACCAACATATAAGTATAAAAACTACTTTGAAATCTGATCGTACTATAATTATTAAGTCAGTCTTGGATTACATGCAAACTGACACTAAGTCTGTGTTCACACTGTAAGTTTTGTTCTCTTGATTCTTTTGCTCTGGACCAAAAAAGAAATTAATACATTTAGTCCTGGTTTGCTAGTCCTGGTATCTTTTCACCTATATTTGCAACAGAACTTGGACCAGAACAGAACTGCTCATTGTGACCATGTATCTATTAATCTAAACAAATTCCACTACTGTTCACACAAACCAAGATCTGCTTTTGGGGTGGATACACGCCTTACCATCTACACCACTAGAGCAGTTGTTTAACAGTTGTGTTTCGTCTTGGACTTAGTGTAATTAATCTCTGCCTACATGGGTGAGTTACACACCGTATATTGTATTTTTACTGTCTAGAAAAACTGTACCAAATAAAATGCATAATAAAGAAATGCATCAGGACATGACAAAAAACTTACTCAGGGATGCAAAATCCTCTATCGGCGTGAAAGTATTTTCTGTTAATTCGCCTCTGTGAATTAATGCAGCTTCTTTGTCTACAGGATTCTCTACGGAAGAAAATGCCATTTTCACTTTTAAATAGTCTGCAAGACTGTTTAAAAGTCTTGCAGACTGGGGCAGTCGTGGCCCAATGGTTAGAGAGTCGGACTTATAAACTAAAGGTCATGGGTCAAGTCTCGGGTCAGGCAGGGATTGTAGGTGGGGGGAGTGAATGACCAGCGCTCTCCTCCTCCCTCAATACCACGACTGAGGTGAGTCCCTTGAGCAAGGCATCAAACCCCCCAGCGCTCCCCAGGCGCTATTCTATTAGGAAGGCACACTGAAAATACAACACCACTAAGGGTTGAAAAAAACTTCGGGTTCAATGAAGAAAACCTTTTACCTGAACCTGAGCGGTAACTGACTTGGACTATTCCTTTAAGGCATGATGGCTTAATAAAGTATTATTAGCAATGCTGGTAAGGTAGGAGCAGTGTCAGATTACTTAGCTTACGAATGGTCCCTGAGCACTTACAACCTTTGTAATAATGACCCAGATTCTTTACTACTACTTATTTTAACTCATAGTTAATTTTAACTATGTGAATTCAAACTTTCATACTTTGGCCACAATGGGAGCATCTGATGCGGTTAACATGAAGAAGGCTTTCCTGAGGTCCACGAACACACCTCCACATAGCTGCTCCAAAGCACTGCGGTTTAAATCACCTATACAGCAAAAATGTATCTCCATGAAGTGACACTTTGAGCTTGTGATTTCCAGACCTGTTCAGTCATGCAAATGAACAAGGTCTTTGACAAGACATTTTTATAGCAGTTATACATAGTTGCATAAAGTTAGTCAAGTCATGTTTAGCATTAAATGTTTAAAAAACTAAATTGTTCTTTGTGAGTGAAAACAAACTTTGTAATAAGTTGTAGTAGTTGTAATAATTTTGTAATAAGAGTCAAGAACTAGAAAAGTCTCCTTAAATAGACTGCAGTACAATATAGTATAGTGTAGTATAGTATAGTGGAATGGAGTACAATAAAAGGTGTATTAACTAACCCACTTCCAGTGAGAACTGTGGCTCCCCATTGTCAGTGCATCCTAGAAGAACTGATTCATTAACAAAGAGTTTGTCCTTTCCAACCTTCTCAAGTATTTCCTCCAAATCTAAAGAAGTGAGTTGTACAGATTTGTGTTCAGATCTCTTTTATTTGAGTTATGACAGAGGTCAAACAGTGTCATTTTCAGACCTGGAGTTTTCACAAAAGCTGGCTTGTAAATGTTGTGGCTGCTCTTCTGCAGTAGAGGAGCAAAATGATAATACAGCAGAAAAGTAGCAGACTTCAGAGCTTCTCTACACATCCCATCATCCTCCTTTAATTTCATCAGGTACCTAAACACAACATTTATCTTAATCCATGATTATATAATATTAAACAAACCAAAACAACAATATCACAAAGAACTGATTTTTTTAGTATTGTCTTGTTTTCCAGTAAAAGCATCTTAACATCAGATACATTTATTGGAAAAGAAAATTATGCAGGCTAAATATTGCATAAGATCTTGCATTTTTTAGAGTATATCCAGGTTTTCTTACACTACTGACATGAATTTTCTAAATTTTTCTTACACTATTGACATGTATTTTCTAGTTTTAGGTATTAATCTAACAAATGTGGTGTATTTTTTAGTGTTAAACATTATTTAATGTATGAGTTTTTGATGTCATTACCCTTTCAGTAAAAAATACTGTAATACTGCTGTGATACTATACTATTCAAGCTAACATGCCTCAAGATGCAGTTTAATAAAATATGCAACCTTAGAAGTATGTTGTCACAAAGTAAACTGTTGAAACTGTTGTTCTGGCCAACAACTTTGCAAAAAAACCCTTTAAAATGAAACCTTCCTTATAGTTGGCCCCTACATAAACATATCGATGTTTTCAGTGTGTTCACATATTTTTATCTATTAACAAAATTAAAGCAGTGTCAGTCTTTAAACTGAACAGAATTCACAAAAATAATAATGCCTTCAGTGGGGATTTAACTAGATATTTTAAGCCAATATACAAAACCACTGCTACAGAAAACATTACATTGGACTTATTCCCCACTTATACTCATATACCATAATATTTACACAGCATTCTCAAAATACTACGTTCTAAATCATTGCACATACGTGCTCTGTATTCGAAATGTATTTTAGAGTAAACAAACCTCATTCGAGACACATATGTAGAGCAGAAACGAGAGAGCACCGGCTTCCGCAGAGACTGAGACTTCAGGGAACTCAGCAGCTTTATGGAACTCGAGAAACTGCGTCGCGTGCTCATAGAAAAGACCGTCAAAGACATTCCTGTTTACAACTGTGACAACACAGTCCTGCAACCAGATCCCGAGACAGATTCCGCCACTGACGAATTGTTGCAATAAATACAGTGACCGCACAGGCAAAATCCCCCTTCCAGTCAGTCAAAGCTAATTGATCAGCTACACGACCTGATGTATGAAACACAGCGATATGAAATACTGTATACGTTACAGAACACATACTGTTCTGTTAAAGATGGAGACTGTTTCGCAATTGTGTATGCTCCCACTCCAGTAAGCTTTCTGATTAAACATATGGAGCGGGAGTAAACATTTATATACATTTACAAAGTGATCCAGACACTATACCTCCAATACCGTCCGTGTGTTAAACTGTAAACAAACACTTAATCGAAACACAAGATTTGCTGTAGTTCCTGCCGGCGTAGGATCGAAAACGGACTTCTCTTCAAATTGCTACTCCCTTTTTACGCCCTACTAAGATTCAGGATTATGTACAGGGGCGGGCTTTACAAATATAGACCAATCAGATAGTAGAATCTCCAGTGTATAAACCAATCAGAAGCGGGGGGGTCATAATCTCACGATAAATTGATTTTTGGTTTACTGGTGACCGGAGTGAGTCAAACAGCGCCCCTAGCGCTAAAGAAGTGTTTACCAGACATAGATCTGTACAGAAACAAAATATATTCATTTATATACCTGAAAAGAGAAATATACATATATATCTGTATGATAAATATGGTAAAATGTACAAAATAGACATTTTCCAATATATAATAATTGCATTACAATGTAAGATTATCCGATTGTACGCATGGGACGCATTAACTATATTTGAACAGTAAGTGGCGCTCCGGCGCAAATATTTGTGTCTGTAGCTTTTTGTATGGTTCAGCTGCTGGGATCTTGTGAGCTTTGTGAAAATACACGAGCTGAAAGCGGTCGAGTAAGAGCATCGAAGGAAACTCTCCAAAGAAAACTGATATTTACATTTTGCTGTTACTCCGATCCAGAAGATAAACGGTGAGTTGACCTATTTCGATAAACGTGTACAGACGATGACATACTATCCATTTCATGCACGCAGCCTTGAGACTCTAGAAATTTCCCAACATTTTCCATAGTTTTTCCGATCCCTGTACTGTTTTGCCGGTCCTCAATACCATTTCAAAAACGTCAAACTTTGATTTCTGTAGATTTAAACAAGCGTTTTATGTTGGATATTCATATTGATTTAATCGATAACGTTGATTGATCCTGAAATCTGGTTTTGTTTTTGTATCAAATGTAAAGCGGTTTTCAACCTCTAACGCTGTCTTCAACCTCTCACGCTGTCGTGTTTAAAACACAGATTTACTAAAACTGCATATTCTAGATTGAACTGAGTTTTAGTTATGAAAATAAACGCAGTAACTGCATAAATAGCAAAGCCCACAAAGTTTGATGTTGAATGCAGTGTGAACAGGGGGGTGGGGGAGGGGGTGGAAGGGACGTGGCACTCAATAAAGCGTCGTTTACAGGCATTACAATAACTTTACAAAATTAATTGTTTATTCTCTTGAATTAGCATTAAATTGATATAGAGTTTTAATAGGTTCAGAAACATTTAAAGTCCTTAAAAAGGTTCATTAATAGAGCAGATTTCATTGTTCATTCATTAAATAGAGGAGGAGTCTGCAGACATACTGAAAAATGCCAGTCTGATCCTGAAATGTCACTGTAGGTCATTCCTGCTTACACAATAGCTGCAGTAACTAGCCTCATTGTTCAGAAAGAAACCTTTTATCTACATGTCAAAACGCCTAGAAAGCATGTTGAGTCACCTGCTAGAAAATCTGTTAATGTTGACTGAAGCCACTGCTTATAGATTCATAAAATTAGAAAAAAAAACAGTTTAATGGGAGTGTAATTATTTACTATGACAACAATAATTCGACCATTGCATTGGCGTGTTAGCCTTCATTTTTTCCCTATCCATGCAGCAAGTATTTACATGGTATTTTAAGGAATGCGGGGTAGTAGTAATAGCATTTTTTATATTTGGCACACTTTTTTTATACACTGTACACTGTATACAAATTAAAATGTGCGGTAGTTAACTGGTCAATAAATTGATTTTGTTAATGTAACACAATGTAGTTGGATTGATTTAGTCATATTACTTGATTTAACTAATAAATCTAAATAAAGCATTTAGTGTTACAGCATTAAAATACCATATTTATTCCAAAAAAATCCACCATGGGAACAGTAGTTTCAGTCAAAATAACATGCTTGCCCTGTTCCAGTTTAGGTACTGAAATAAACTGTGGTGAGTGCAGCACATCTGCCACAGACATCACAGTAAGAACATGACAGGAAGATTCTGTTCAGTGTTGCTGTATGACTTTGGTGCCACTGTGTTCATACGGGAAGTGAGGCTATGAATGGTTTACTGATAGGCTGTGTTGAACTTGATGCAGATATGTTATGATCAAGTCGTGTTGATTCCAGAGTGGCTCTACAGGGTGCTACAAATGCTAAACAGGGTGCTAGTCGATCTTGCATATTAAGCTTAAATAGGAAATATGGAAAGTAATAGGAAAAGTAAATAGGAAAGTACTTTATGCTATAGAAAATAATTCAGTTCTGTAAGAAAATTAAGTTTTTCTAAAAAATGTTATGTTTTGTAAAGAAATGTATATATTGTATTTAAGTAATATTGTGATTACTTAAATTTGTTGATTTCTACCGAACATTTTTGTAAAGGGTGTGATCACTCTCTGCCTGTTATGTGGAGTGATCCAGTAACCTTCCCTGCTGTCTCCTCAGGCTACTTCTGTTCACTCATCATTTCATTTCAAGCTTTCTCTGCATGTTAATACTAGTTCCTCTTAATCGCATCCCATTACATTCTTGCCTTTAAGGGTCAAAAGCCTTGATGACTAAAGACAAAGAAATGTTTTAGTTAACTAAAATTTGCTATTGGCCCATGTGCTGCTTTTGTCAGAACATTTATGTAATTTTTGTTTAGGCAGCTGTTTGCACCAACAGTGACAAATAGTGAAACTAGAGTTACATTTTCAACTTGTTTTGTTGCTTTTTGGCCTTTTAAACACTGTGAAGTATAAGTGGCAGGTCAAGCTACTGTCGACTCATGGTATTGTAGTTTCAAAGAAATGGGCTTTATAAGTATGAGATACTAACATTTGATTAGCTCAGTTATTAACTCGGGTTAATTATTTAAGTTAACTATTCTTAAACAAAGAGCTTTAAATTTGTACTTTTTGTAAAATGAATTTGTTTTCAGTTTGTTTTTGTTTTTTGTTTTATAAAATGTGTTTTTTGATTTCTAGTTTGTTTTTTAATATGTGTAAAACTAGTTGACAGTGATCTTCTTATAGCAACCAGAAAGCTATTGAGCTACTAAAACACAATACATCTTTGTTTACTAGTTTAATATGCTTTTCTTATGTCTGCTGTTGTTGAAACTACATTTTAACAAACACAAAGCATTTTACAAATACTGGAACAATGCATGTAAATGTATTGCTTAAATATACTAAGATACTTAAATATACTATAATAATAGCATTTACCAATTGCATAAATATAAAACACTGGGTGCTACTGGATGCCAAACACACTTGTTGTTGTGTTTAGAGAAGTATAAAGAAGATGGCAGAGACTTTAAAGAAGCACACAGGATACTTTAAAATGACCAGAGCATTTTATTAGCTTAATTTAATTGAACATATGAATAGATAAAAATTATTGATGAATGAAATTTTGCTGAAAATAAACTAAGAATCAGACATTGCTTTTAAATTGAGATTCAACAGAGCCCAGAGTTTCGTTTTTTTTATTTTTCAGAAAAAAACGAATGAAACACCTGGACAAAATTGATGGTACCCTTAACTTATGACATTTGCACCTTTTGTTATTCTGACCCACTTCTCGTAAGCAAACTCCTCCAGCTGTCTGAGGTGTGAAGGGTGTCTTCTCCAGACTGCATGTTTCAGATCTTTCCACAAATGTTCAACCAGATTCAGATCAGAGCTCACTTAACCCCTTCAGACCTGGCGTCCATTGTAATGAGTTAGCAAACATGTTTTTTCTATGCTGGAGGGGAGTAAAAATTAACTGGGAATTTTTTTTTTGCTCAGCAAAAATCAGGTCTGAAGGGGCTAAGAACAGTTTTATGTTTTGTTCTTTTGTTTGTAGCTGTGTTTTGTGTCATTATCATGATGGAGGACTCTGTAACTGAGACCAAGCTTTCTGACATAGTCTTGAGATTTCATTTTTTAACACTGCACAGATTTAAGACACCCTGTGCCAGATGCAGCAAAGCAGCATTAGAATATAACCTACTATGAAACATAGAGGAGTTTGGTTATCTTTATCTTGTCAGAATCAGAGAATCAGAAACAAATTTATTGCCAAGTACAGTAAAGGGCACTCTACAGTACTAGGAATTTGTTTTGATGTAAGGTGCAACACAAGCAACAAGATACAGGATACAGGATGTATGCTTCATATTTCATCTGTGAACATAGAGCTGATGTGACTTGCCAAAAAGTTCTGATTTGGGTCGTCAGTTCAAAGGACATTCTCCAAAAAGCTTTGTGGCTTGTTAATTTGCGTTTTTAGCAAATTCCAGTCTCACTTTTTTATGATTCGCTTTCAACAACTTTTCCTCTGTCATCTTCTGTGAAGTCCACTTTGCCTCAAACAGTGCATTCTGACACTATCTGTTTTTAATGCTTTTTTCTAATCTTCGGAGGCAACTCTCTCTCTGGCTTTCTTTGGTCCATGTTTAGTGTGGTGCACACCACGATACCAAACCACACAGTGGCTACTTTTCACCCTTTAAATTGGCAGACTGATTGAAATTTTAAAACACCTGTGATGTGTTACGACCTTAGTTGGAATTTTTGTCTAGGAATTTTAAAGGAATAACATTGAGATGACCAAAAGAAGCTCAAAGTAAAAGTGGCGAAAGAAGCACCGGACATCAAATTTAGCACCGCAAAAGATTTATTGCTCCCAAAACCATTATTTACAACATTTAAGGACACAACATGACAACAACAATAATTTAAATAACCCAGACAAGCGGGAGAGGAACTGAAAGTAGCACTAGAAAATCAAAGAAATAAATATAACAAAAAGATCCCCACTGTCTCCGCCCGGTCCTCTAAATAAGAAAACAAAAATATGAAAAAGAAAATCTTCAGCGCAAATGCGCCCTAAACTTACTCTAACTAAAAAAAAACACATTTAGCGCACTTCACTAACTAATGTGTCTAATACAGAGAATAAAGCCCTGTGTGCAAGGTATGTATATCACGTGACTTGCTAGGTCGTTCCGTGTCTCCCTTGTCTGTAAGACAGCAATTAGATCACAAGTTTAAGTGGAGCATAAGCGGGCTAAAGGTAAACGTAGATGTCACAAATGACAGAAATTTACACCAGTCATTCCAACAAATCTCACTCAAATACAAAAGAGACAGTCACATGCCAAGTCAAAATAAACAACGAATCTTCCAGTTGCCGCTTCCATTTTTAAAGGACTCCAGGCAGATCGTGATTGGCAGAGATCACACAACGTCACAGGTGACCAACAATGATTGACAGCCACACCAGCCAATAGAGTTCCGAGGGTAGGTGGTACCTAGAAAACGCTAAAAGTGAAAGAAAAGAAAAAAAAACATACACAAGAAGACCAGTGTACTGTTCGTAACAAATGATAATGAGAGGACACTTTAGTTTAAAATGTGCCTATAGTCCATTTATTTTCAGTTATTTTAGGGGTACCATTATTGTTGTTGTTTTTTAAAGCTTCTGTTGAACCACAATTCAAAAGCAATGTCTGATGCTCATTAGTAAATTTAATAAGAATGATTACTTTTGTAAGTTTCTTCAGTGACTATTTCAGTGACAACTAACTATTTCACTTGAGTCTTAGAAAAAAACACTTTCTTTAACAGAAAGGGACACATTAATGTTGTCCATGTATGCATATCTATCAATCAATCAATATAGATATCTTGAAGATGAAGATGGGGGTCTGGAGTGTGTGCTGCATATTGTTGACCTGCTGTATGCTGAAGTTCTCCTCTGCTCACAATGATTTCTTTACCTCCATCGGTATGTAGCTTCTTTTTATGGCTTCTGTTTGGAAATGTTCTAGTAGGAAACAGTGGTCACTAAATCTTTCCATGATCCCAAAAATCTTGGATTCAGGTCAGAAGAAAGGTCATGCCCTGAAAATATTGAAAAGTTCATAAGAATGAATGTGATATACATGGGATATTATGGCACAAAGATGAAGACAAGTCATTTAGAGGTAGCAAATATGCTAACATGTTTATGTATGATACAGTTTTCCCAGCATTTCCAATGAATTCCCTTTATTTCCTGTAATGTTGAAATATTTTCCCCAGTTTCCCTTGTTTGCAGCACTATTTTCTTTAAGTGTAGTGTGTATTTGCAGGTCACATGACAGATCTGCTATTCACAGAGAAAGATCTTGTGACATCACTGAAGGATTACATCAAAGCAGAAGAGAGCAAACTGGAGCAGGTCAAACAGTAAGTAATGTCTCATGATACGGTACAGTGGCATTCTTTAGTTAAGAGTATATCGAAATACATGAAAGCTTGTAAAATGTAATATTTTAACGGGCTGCAACTAATGATTATTTTCATAATCGATTAATCTGACGATTAATTTTTCGATTAATCGGATGACAATTTCTCACAATTTTTAAATATATATATAATAATAATATATATATATATATATATATATATACATACAGGGAGTGCAGAATTATTAGGCAAATGAGTATTTTGACCACATCATCCTCTTTATGCATGTTGTCTTACTCCAAGCTGTGTAGGCTCGAAAGCCTACTACCAATTAGGCATATTAGGTGATGTGCATCTCAGTAATGAGAAGGGGTGTGGTTTAATGACATGAACACCCTATATCAGGTGTGCATAATTATTAGGCAA
>JBAJNP010012120.1:0-13822 GCA_036877545.1 Yasuhikotakia modesta | reverse complement strand
GTTTGTCATCAAAGATAACACCAAGATTTTTTACTGACCGAGTTGGAGAAAGTGTTATGGAACCAAGCTGTATTGAGATTATGGGGGGTGGCAGGTTACCTGGAAAGACCAGCAGTTCAGTCTTGGCTAGGTTGAGCTGAAGATGATGAGTTGTCATCCAGTTTGAGATGTCTTCCAGACATCCGAAACTGTGGGATCATCAGGATGGAAAGAGAAGAAAATTTGAAGAACAGTTTTTATACAGTTTTTCTTTTTATGTTATACACTGTAAATATTTTCCACCTTTGAATAAAAAAACATTTTGGGGCTTAACAACAAGTTGTACAGGTCATCATTTCCTTTTCACTCCAACTTGCTGGGCCTCATACAACCTGTCACAAATGACTTGCACACAGGGATGAGTGGCGGACCCAAATGCAGGGTTTTGGTCTTTTTATTTAAACGAGGCATAGTCCAAACAGGCAGGGTACAAAAACAGGCAGACAGGGAACAATGTAGGCAATCCAATACTCAATAATCCAATAACATAAGGCAGGGCTGAGGCAGCCAGCAAAACATCAAATCCGATGAACAGTCCAAATTCAAAAACCATGAAGAGCCAAAACACAGGAAAACACAGGGAACCAGGAAACACAAGGAAGGCAATACAATACATTGCAACTTCCACAGAGTCACCACAGAGGAAGCAGGGGGAGCAAACAGACATTCACGGGGCTTGGGCTCCCTCTGCTGTCCAGGTCTTACATAGCCCCTCCCCAAGAAGTGACTCCCAGACGCTCAAAGTCCAGGAAGCAGTGAGGGGGAGGGGTAGAACACGGGGGGAGAGGAAGTCCACCAAGGCGGAGCAGGCGACTGGAGAGACCTAGAGAGGCTAGAGAGCCTGGAGATACTAGAGAGCCTGGAGAGGTATATAGAGGAATAGTATTCGCAGCCCAAATGACCCACGTAGCTATGGCCAGAATTTAGATGTCTACTGTTCCAGCCAGAACAGGAACAGCAGCACTAACGTGACTTGGCTTAGGAAGGCAATACAATACATCACAACTTCCTGTTTGCTGGCTTGCTGTTTTATAGCCAGCAAACAGGAAGTTACCACAGAGGATTCAGAGGGAGCAAACAGACAGTTATCGGGGCTTGGGCTTCCTCTGCTGTCCAGGTGTTACACAACCCCCCTTTCCCATTGTTTGAAAAAAGCCCAGCATATCCCACATGAGGATAACAGAATTTTTACACATATACTTAAAATTGATCATTTATGTGGTTGCTTGACTAGTAAACATACTGTGTATTTTTTATATTTTTGTATTTTTAACTTTCCAATTTTAACATTTCTCTTTTCTTAATGCTGTACTGTTTTATGCCTCAGCTATAGAAATACATTTGAATGCAGGTAAAGAGAAATCTCAGTTTACAAACTGCTCTAACAATCTCTTTGCTGTTTTCCAGAATGAAAATATATTGTTTCTGATTAATGGAGTTCTGCATCACATCCAATCCATCACCTCTCTGGGCATCACCACCAAACTAAGTCAAAGCATTTCATGAAACATTGTTTAAAGGAAAGGAAAATAAAATTCTCAAGAATGTACAGCTGCTCTGTTCTTCACATACTGCTAATGATCTCCATTATGTCTGGATGGGTCAGTGGTGATCTTCAAATATATAAACAACAGAAGCACAAAAGCCAGTCAACCAAAGACTTTCATGGGTCTCATCTAAGAGTAAAACGAGGATGGATTTGGAGTCAGTTATATGTTGAGGAAGGAGACCCAACACCAAGAAAGATTGGCCAGGTAAAACTGTGTTCTTTCAAGCGTGTGCTTTCAAGGCAACAATTTTTTGTTTGCTTTTCTAAATGTTAGTGTAATAATGCATAACTCTCAGCATTGCTGTTCATAATGTACCAGATTATTAAAAATATTTTATTTCCTATATCTTTATTCAGCTGAAATCAGACTACGACACAGGGGATTTTACAATAAAGTACATCCTGTCAGGTGAAGGAGCTGGTGAGATCTTTGTTATTGATGAGTACACAGGTGACATTTATGCAGTACAACTTCTGGACCGTGAGCAAAAGGCCTACTATGTACTGCAGGCGCAAGCCATCAACCACAGGTCCAAACAGCCCATTGAACCTGAATCAGAATTCATTGTTAAAGTCCAGGACATCAATGACAATGCTCCAGAATTCATTAATGAGCCCTACAAGACCAGCATTCCAGAGATGTGCCCCACAGGTGCGCTGCTTACTGTTGTCAAACATATTATATACAACATATTGTATTAAAATGCATGTAATATACTGACAACTCACTACACAATACATATGTGACCGTGTTGGAGATGGTGAAATGACGAACACTGCGAGTCGGGTGGATGGTCACTCAAGGCTTCTTTTTATTGTTCTGGGATAAACAGGACCATATGTTGATTAGATTGCTGATCATTGATGATGCATGACAGTCAGCAGCGAGTCATACTGAAACTGCTGCCGATTACGTATTCTTAAAGTTATCGTGAACATATAGTGGACAAAAATCTGACAAAAATATAAAACAGTATCTTTTCTTCACAGTTCTCATTAAATCAGATTAATGTAGTAAAACTATAAACTCGATATTTTACATATTTTTGTATATGTAAATATAGTAAACACATAGTTCAGCATGTGCGCTCATCTAACAATTACACACAGAACACGACAAAGCCGAACTAAACACATACCTGGGATAAACAGGACCAGATTAGATTGATCATTGATGACGCATGACAGTCTTAAATGAAATAAACAGTTCTAGTGTTTACAAGCAGGCCAATACACACACACGCACGCGCACCTCGTTTTATCGTCAGAAATAACACATATTTGATTCGACTAACAGAACTAGGAGCTGACAGACTGAACTAGTAAACTTTTGTGTCATACAAAAGTTCAGCTTTGCCCTCGAAAACAATTCTAACTTAGTTAATAAGACAGAGCGATCATCATTGCAGCTTACCAGCAGCGAATCATACTGAAACTGCCGATTACGTAGCACCGCCCACTAATATAATGGAGTGGATAGAAGCAGTGCACAATCAATGGCGAGTTTTCCCAATTTATGCATGAATTTAACTAACATTATTTTAACTCTGTTACACATATGACCACTGTGATGAGGCTGCTGTATTAATATAAACATAAAAATGTAATACTGGCACTAAAAAACAGTTTACGCCTTAAGAGTCAAGTGAGAGTGACTAGCGTAACAATCATTTTTCTTTGTTAATTAATGCAGCATTTTAAATTATTAATAAATGATGAGAAGTTTTCATGAATTAGGGTTCCATCTAAAGGGGCACAGTCTCTCAGACATGTGATGGACATGCTAATAAGGAGAGCATAGCATGACCACTAACGCTGTTTCAGCAAGTGATGCAGCATTGTAGCCATCAGATGAGGTCAGGAAGTGACCACACCCAAAGACATGAACAATAAGACATTTTTAAAAAGACGCACACTGTCTTTAACTATTTTACTCTTTTCCAAACCCTGAACTCTTTATAATATAACTCACTGGTGTGCCCAGTGTAACCACCATGGGAGTTGAATGAGAACCACTAATCATGCTGTCTTATTTAGAACAATTTTGCTTTATTTATGCTTTAGAGTGGCAGCTTTATATACCTGCTTCTTTGCCCAATGTTCAATGGCTTTTTTCCCAGGCCAAAATTCCTTGGTGAGCTTTTTATTTATCGTAGCTGTTGGATGGAATCTTCACAACTCTGTTTTTGGGCTTTGTTGTTTGTTTTTTTCTCATAAATCGATACTATAGGTCAGTTCCCACATATGAGATCAAAACTATTCTACTAACTTCTAAATATTAAATCTCCAAAGTGTATCTCCAATTAAACACGACATATGTTAATGCATATGTACATGGTAGCAATTGTAACGCCAGGCCAGAAGAGGGAGCCCTCCTTATGGATCTGGTTAAGATCGCTCCCTCTGCAGCAGCTTGTGATGTATTGTTTTGCCTTCTCTAGTGTTTCCTGTGATTTTTCCTGATTCCTTGTGTTTCTTGTTTCTGGTATTTTTGGATTTGGACCCTGGACTGTTTCTGGTATTTGGATTGTTGCTACCTGCCCTGAGCCTTGCTTTGTTTTTGCATATTTAAGTTTTTGGATTTGCCTCAATCATTCCTGTTCACCCCTGTCTGTTTTGATCATGCCTGTAAATAAAAACCTGCGTTTGGATCTGACTCCCGTCTGCTCTCCTTTCATGGGGAAAATCATCGCCCACCCAGGATACAACGGGTTTTCAGACGACCCCTTTACTCAACTGTGTCAACTGCAGCAAGAGGGTAGGTCGATTGAGGCATATGTCAGAGAATTCTGTGTCCTGTAATCACACTTACCATTTGATGACAAGAAAATTTTAATGGATATGTTCCATATGTTCCACTCAATGAACAGCTAAAGACTCGTGTGTGTGTGTTTGCTTTGAATGTCCGTGCCTGTCCCTAGCCTATGTGATGGCCTTTGCTTTGCGGTGTGAGGGATCATCTTTCCCCATGGGTGTGGGTGACCAAGATGGCCACCAAGCCAGAGCCTGCATATGACAAGATGGCCGCCAAGCCAGAGCCACAGCCCAAGATGGCCCCCAGCCAGAGCCAGCATATGACAAGATGGCCACCAAGCAGGAGCCTGCATATGACAAGATGGCCGCCAAGCCGGAGCCTGCATATGACAAGATGGTCGCCCTTCAGTCAGCACCCGTCATGGCCACCCTTCCTGTGTCCCGGCTTCTCAAGTCTCCTGCTCCACCCTGGTGATCTCTCCAGTTGCCTGCTCCACCCTGGTTGTCTCTCCAGTCGTCTGTTCCGCCCTGGTGGGCTCCTGCTCTGTTTCTTCGGCCCTGCTCTGTTTCTTTGGCCTGACTGTTTACAATGTAACAGAAAAAAAACTGTTATAAGCAGCAAATGTGTTGATTGCAAGTCTTTAAGCAGTTAATAATCAAAGTAATCAAAGGTTAACAATGTGTTTTTGCCAAACTAAAAGCTTTGTCAAACTTTATAAAATAAAACGGCTCCATAATAAAACGGCTTCATTAATAAGTTCCAGAGTCAATGGTTATATTAATTGAATTTATTTAAGGCTGCTGTATGCCACATTCACGTCACACAGCAGAACAGCATACAACTGACCCCCAGACAACAGCACTGGCAAAATGCCGTACAATATAAAATGTAAATAAACATCAATCATTCTTCAGTTAAAATCTTTTGACACACTTCAGACACTGGCATGTGTGAGAACATTTGCATAGAGTCAATACCTAAAGCAGCATTTTGTCATTATCTCTGGAAGAAGGTTTACATATGTAACAGATGTCTTCTGCTACAACATTCTCAACACTTTCTAATGGAGATTATGCACCACACTGAATATGATTACTTCATCCATCTTTTAGTGAAGAGATACCAGAATGATCAAGATGGTCCAAGTCTGAGGGTTGATACAGCCTGAGAGAAGAATAATTTTCTCTCATAAAAAGAGAGCATGCAGGAATGTGGAATCCTTATGTATGTAGCACATAAGGATGTATGTAGCCCTCAAATCCTTGATGATATCACCAAATAGGCCCACTTGAAAGATAGGAAACCACTGCTGAATGCACAAAATCTGTGCAAATCTGTGAGTGTTGCACGCCAGCCAGGTTATAAACCTGGATGCATATTCCACTTCTCAATTTTGGCAAACTATTAGACTAGTACAATTTGTATTTGTCTTTTAGGAGGCAATTGGACTCCTAAGAATAAACTTTTGTGTTGAGTGAGTGTGGAGGGAATTATGGTGTTGAATGCTGAACTGTAGCCCACAAACAGCAGTCTTGCATAATTCCATTTTCTGCAATCTAGGTGACTTGTTGTTGTCATTAAGTAGTCATTAAGGCAGGTGGGCTGGGGTTTCATCTGGACAGGAACAATAGTGGACTGCTTGAAACTAACTATAGGGGACTACAGACTGTTTCTGGGAGAGTTTGAATATGTCTGTGAACACCAGTGCCAGCTGGTCAGTGCAGGCTTTCAGAACCCACTGTCCTCTTCATGCGGTGAACCGAGAAGGACTTGGACGGCTGAATGGTGTGGTCCGGTACCATTGGGTTCAGCCCTGTCTTGGTGAAGCAGAGAAGGTTGCAGTCCAGAATGTCCCTCTGGAAACTGGCCCTTGCCCTGAGGTCATCAAGCTTGTTTTTTAGAGACTGGATATTGGACAACTAGATATTAGGTAAAGTAGTGTGGTGTGCATGTGCCCTCAGCCTGTTCCTGATGCCAGCTTGTTTTTCTTGTGGATGCTTGTACAGTTTGCGTCCTTTGTTCTTCCTCAGGATGACACTCAGCCCAATTGAGCAACAACAGACATAAAAGTGCCTCTGTTATATGTAATGATTGCCATCTTACAACAAGAAACATGTTTCTAAAGTACAAAAAATAAACATAAACGAGTAGTGTTTGGTCAGAGCAATCGTGATGGCAGCCAATCCTGGTAACAGAGGTCTGTATTAGCTGCAGCTGTCTAATTGTCTATTTGGTGAAGTCAGTGAGAAGTAAATTGCAGTAATCCATCCTAATGAAGGCAGGAACAAGTTTCCTAAAGTCTTGGCTTGTGACATCAAATTTTGGCTATAAAATCTTTTTATGTCTTTAGTGTCACAATGCAGGAATTGAACCCAGGTCTTTGAAGTGATAGACCAACACTAAACCGCTAGACTACTGAGGAATATAGACTCACATCTCCAAAAGAATTATTAAAAGGTTCTAATTCACTGAAAGGCACTAAAAAGTTGACATCCCTGAAGCAGCAGACTAGAGGGTGTTGTATGCATTTTTTTTCCCACAGAAGCTGAAAAATCCATGATGCCAGATGCCAGACACCTAAGTGTGGTTAATTATTTCCATCCTGATTAAATCTTTCCATCTGCCCATTTGATTGGTAGTGGCCCCAATAAGCTTTTAAAATGCTTGACATACATGGGAGAACTGAGGACCTCAACCAGATACCATGTCGTTTGGAAAACGAAGAACCCACTCATTAAACAAGCTTGAATGACCAGTTCAGCCATATTAAATGGTGTAGGTAATTAAGACAGAGGTATAACATGGTAGGTCTTGGAGAACCTGTCAACAACAACTAAGATTACACTGTTACCTTTAGAGGTGGGAGGCCTGTGATAAAGTTCAGTTAGAGATGGAACCAAGGGTTATTCAGGATGGGAAGAGGGTGCAGGAGACCTTGTGCCTGTTGTTGCTGATTCTTGCTCTGGACACAAATGGAGCCGCTAGCCACAAGCTTCTTTACATCGATGGACATACCAGACCATCAGAAAACACCTGTGGATGAACGCATATGTTTTTTGAAATACAGAGTGAGCAGTAAGGTGTCCCCATTGATACACTTGGAACCTTATAGCTTTGGGTACAAATAGGAGTCAAACAGGGCCTGCTCCTGGATAAGTCTGAAGTGCGTATGTTAATAGTAGCTAGTAGAGAGTGGCATTGATAAAAGTCTGGAATACCACTGGAGCATTGGTCAATCCAAAAGCATTACAAAATATTCATACTAGGACTTAGTGGGGGTATATACAAGTTGGGTATATTCCAGGTGTGGTGCATGTTTTGAGCCCCGTTGGACTCCCACAAGACTCCACATGTAATGGAGATCCATTCAGCTACATGGTTACTTGCATAAAACCTCCCCAGTTTACCTGTGTATAAAGCAGTATGGTGTGAACTACATGTATGCTTTTGTTTTAGGATATTGGATAGTCAGGTGCTCTGCATTGTAGTTCAAAACTACAACCAACTAAATGTAACTAAATTTCATCTAAAAAAATCTAGCTTGTGACTTTGGACACGTACCAGACACCTCTACACTCACTAAATCAGTTGTATAACATAATTATTCAGATATATTTATAGTAGAGTTTTGAAATGATTCATTATGACGTAAACCCTGGTCTGTGATTATTAACAATATTAACATATTTTATTGCTTTAAACTTTCTAGATTTCAGCCTTGCAGTTGACACTCTCTGACTGTAACAGCTGTTGTCTGATATGTTATGTCAATCATGTGTAGCCTTTTGTCACGATTTAGAAATTACATCCCTATTACAATTTACTGTAAATGTCATTAAATTTTGAAACTTGAACATCTATGTATGAAAAAAGTAAAGATTAGTTAAAATGTGTCTTTGTATGGCTATGCATATTGTCAACTTGTAATTTATCACTTCTTCATAAGTTTATCTCTTCTGCATAGGTACCACAGTCATCCAGGTGACGGCCACAGATGCAGATGACCCCATGTTTGGGAACAATGCTAAACTAATTTACTCAATTCTGCAGGGGGAGCCCTACTTCTCAGTGGAGCCCAAAACAGGTACAGATTCTCAGGCTATTTTTAAAAAAGAATCCGCAGCAAAATTAAGTGAAACAAACAAACAGTGTCGTACTAATGCAATGAAGAACTTATTTCATAAATAGTGCTACCACTTATCTCAGGTGTTTTTCATTTGCTTTCGTTTTCTTTTCTATGCAACAATTGTTTAATTGTTTAACAATCAGCATGGCCTGTAGCTTCTCTCATATTTATTCCTTGTTTCAGCTGTTAGCATGGCTTTATACTGCTTTCTGAACACTGTTTAATGCCAGAATGTGTTGTTAAAAAACTATTACACTTCCCAGAAGATCCAGCATGTGCCACATTGACTTGTTTTAGGCCCAGTGTTGCCAGATTGGATTGATGATTTCCTGCCCATTTCAAAAAACACCACCCCAAAATAGAGTGGAACTTTACTGTCTTTATAAATAAAACAAATAATCACAATATTCATCAATAAATATTATTATTGTGTGCCTAAGCACAAGTGGACCTTCACTTTGTTTGACACCTTCCTCACGTTCTTATTTTTGTCAAAATTTACTGTCAATAAGTCCACCCACCAGGGCATTTATTGTAAAATTCCTGGTCATGTGATTCTTCACCCAGTAACATTTGGTGGACAACGCGGGCACAGAGTGATGAATTCATGGACAAGTGAACAAGCTGGCACACTCCCACCCCATGGAGGGGCACCTTGGGGCAGCTAACACCATCCAACAGATCGGGGACCGCTTCCATTGGCCAGGTCTGGACGCAGACTTTAAGCGGTTCTGTCAAGCCTGCCCACCTGCCAGGTGATGTCACCCACAACACCCTCCCCCAGCACGCTTATCCCACTGCCCATAATAGAGGCGCCATTTGAGCGGATTGGGATGGACTTGGTGGGACCATTGTTGAAGTCTTCCCAATTCATGAAGACATCCTGGTGGTTGTGAAATATGCCACCCAGAGCTACCCAGAGACCACCCCCCTGCGGAAAGCCAAGGTCATTGCCAACAAGCTCTTCACCTTCTACACCAGAGTGGGCATACAAAAAAAAATCCTGACTGATCAGGGAACCCCATTCATGTCCCAGCTAATGGCTGACTTCTGCTGGCTGCTGGGGGTGAAGCGGTTGAAAGCCACTGTGTACCACCCACAGACTGACAGCCTGGTTTACCCAGACCCTAAAGCAGATGCTCCGAAGAGTAGTGGCTGAAGATCGCTGGGACTGGGACCTGATGCTCCCGTACATACTCTTCGGCATCTGAGAAGTCCTCCAGGCTTGACCGGAGAGCATCCTCCACTTACACAATGACTTCTTCCGGCTGAACAAGGTCTCAATGCAAAGCTGATGCAAGGCTACCCCATGTATCGGGTGGATAAACTGCTAAATTGTTTGGGAAGGGCCAAATACATCTCCAGCCTAGACCTCACCAAAGACTATGGTGTCTTACTGATGTCTTAGCAATGTCTTACTGATCAGTTTAACCAAAAGTTAAAAACCGCTTTCTGTACACCTAGTGGCCACTAGCAGTACAGGACCCTACCCTTCAGCCTGCACAGGGTCCCGGCCATGTTCCAGCGGCTCATGGACATCCTCCTGTGTCCACACAAGCCTACACTGCCACCTAACTGGATGATGTAATCCATTCCGAGACATGGGAGGACCATCTGGACCATCTGTGGAGGGTGCTTGCAGAGCTGAGAAGGACTAAACTTACTGCCAAAACCTGTCTGAGGCAAAGTACCTGGGTTTCTGGGTGGGGCGAGGTCTTGTGCAGCTGCAGAAGAAGAAGGTGGGGGCCATCTGGAACGCCCCAAGACCCTCTACCAAGTCCCAGGTATGCGCTTTTTGGGGGTTGGCAGGGTATTACCGCTACTTCATCCTTATTTATTGTGAAATATTGTGTGATTCTTCACCATGTGACAATATATAAACACTTTTAAAGACAGTAAAGTTCCACTCAATTTTATGTATACATATATAGTACACACCAACATTTATTGATATATATTATGACTATTTGTTTATTATATCTATATGTGAAGAGTTAATTTGCAAAGACAGATAAGTGCCATCTAAATAGGTTATTTTGTATTACCATTAAAGTGAAATTACTAAACCTAAACATAGGAGTCTGATAAAATGGTCATTTAAGAAGAAAATTTTAATGACACTCATCTGTTTTTGCAAATGAGCTCTTAATAAATAGATGAATAGACATACTTACTAAATGAACACATAACAAAAAGCTGGGTTAGTTCAAAAGGCACTTTTAAGATACAGATGCGCGCACTCTATGCCAGCCCAAGAGAACATCTCATTACATTTACCTTGTAGAGCTTAACACAGAATCTTCACAGAACAGAAGAGAATGTCTTTCTTGAAATGTATAAAACTATTGTTCAGTGAACTTTGTACAGTTAGAGCCAGATAAATACATTGTTAAGTCAAATCTTTCCAGAAGTGATTGTACCTGATATATGTTTGAGTTGAGTGTCCCTGGAGAAAAAAACTAGAAAAAAACTTTTCCTAGAATCAGTGGGGCCAGATGGCTTTGCTGCTGTTTTGTTTATGACTTTAATTCCACACAACATTTGCCAAGACTGAGTAGGTTTTGTAAACTATGATAGCTCAAAAAACAAAATGCCTTACTTAACAACCTGTGGCAGACTGTCACGGATCCAGTCTCTGTGGTCCCCTCTGTTAACCGCCAGTGGGAGCCATGCCTGGAATATTAAGGAAATACATTTCCCATAAGCCCTGTACCTGAGCCACGCCCCTCACAGGTGGCGGCCATCAGTAATCAAGGACTCTATATATACTCCCCCGTGTGGCCTAAGTACTTGGAGAAATCTTGTTTTGCCCCATCAAACATTTCTGAGCATTTTCCCTTGTGTTGATTACCTTGTGTTTTTTCCTGGACTGCCTTTGTTTATATCTCTAGGTTTAAGGGGGTTTTTGGAGCCTGGAGAAGTTTTGACATGCCCTGACATTTGTGCTTTTTTCAGTTACTTATCAACATATACATGACGGAAGTCTGATATAAATGTAAACAACAGAAACTGGACTACAATAATATGTTAGCAACATTTATGTAAATGATTTTGTTTTTGAGAGAGCAATGTTATTGTATTATGAAAAACTAAGATTTTGAAGTCACTGAAAAAAGGCCATAAAACACAGAAGATTTGTTCATAAGACCTTTGAGAACTGGATCTTGTAGCCTAGAGTTTGCTTCAGAATTGAGTGAAAATCATCATGTTTACTTGCTCACAGAAAATTAAAATTTCCAAGTCACTTTTAGAGTAGTAGTGCTTTATGCTAGAGGGCATGAACTGTCCTGCATAAAGAGTGATTGACACCTGAGAAGACAAAGGACCGCATAATGAGCTGCATAATGTTTTAAAACGTTTACCACATCAGATATTTTCAAACATCTCAGGTTACGTATGTAACCCTGGTTTCCTGAAGGAAACGAGATGCTGCGTCGAAACGCTATGGGAACGCTACCAGCATTTATGCACTCTGAACAGGTGTGTTGAATCACTGATTACAAAGCGTGATGCTCGGGTTAGCTTCGACCCTGAAAAAAGCGGGCGCAGGCAGGAGGTGCCTAAGGTATGGATCGAGATGCAGCATCTCGTTCCCTTTCAGGAACTCGAGCTGTGTCGAAACACTATGGGAACGAGATGCCAATTCCACCATAGTGAGGGGACCCCTCCCCTATTTTGAGTCCAACTAAGGGAATCAGGACAGAGGTAGTAGTAGAGGCCTGAAGATCAAGGCCGTAAAATCTGACGAAGGTCAAGGGAGTGGACCATCCGACAGCATCGCAGATGTCCTAAATTGGGACACCTGCAGAAAGGGCCTTAGAGGCCGCCATACCTCGAGTAAAGTGAGCCTTGGTTCCCAAAAGAGGGGGAAGTCCAGAGGACTCATAAGCGATACAGATTGCCTCGACAATCCAGCGACTAAGCATTTGCTTAGAAGCAGGCTGACCCCTCTTGTGTGGGCCAAAACAGACCAAAAGCTGGTCGGTATGTGTGCAGTGCTCACACTGGACACATACAATTAAGCCTTTCCTGGTTTTGATCCCGAAAGGGAGGAGGACGGAAAGCCTGGAGCACAACTGGCCGTAGTGTGGATGAAGGGACTTTAGCCACATAACCCGCTTGCAGGAATAGAAGTACTTTGGCCAAACTGGGCACAAAGTCTAGATATGTAGGGGCCACAGAAAGTGCACCGCCGAGGAAACGTACGACCTAAGCGTTTTTACCCCCTGAAGGTCCCTCAATAGGGATGTGAAAAGCAGAAAGCACCCCCGACCAAGATCTCATAACACTGGATGCTGAGAGAGGAACCAGGGTTCCCTCTACATGTCTAAAGCATGAAAACACCATCTCGTGACCTTTATCATGTGAAGCGGATTTCCCCTTGGGGAAAACCCCCTGAATTTGAGCCACCACTGAAGGGGTCTCATGTACAGTAGGCCATAAGGTATCTTGTTGCTGAAGCTGCTTCACAGTGAGTGACAAGCCTTGCTTGACTCTCGATACTGCAGAGAGGAATGAATTATACAAGCAGGAGACAGATGTGCCCGCATCGTGGTTGAATCCCATATAACACAGAGATGGGATGGTTCTCTGAGGTGGTTCTCTGAGCTGGAGAAAGCACACTCTTCTTGAGAGGTTTCGCAGCAGCCTATTGCTCAAGTACAGTCTATATGAAACAAACAAATACCGGAGGAGAGTGTGCACCTGTACACGCGTATGGAAACTTATGTCAGAAAAGCACTGAAACATTTCTAATGACAGAAATAGCCTAATTAGCGTGCTAGTTACCAACTTGTAATATTATGATATTACTGTAACATTAGTTATTGTGTATGGATGGAATAAGGATTGATTTATAAGAATAGAATAAAGCCATCTTATTCATACATCATGTTGCGTTGGTGAGCTTTACATGTACAGTGCAGATTTTGATTTAGTGGCAAAAAAAACATAATAAAAATAAATTTAATCAAATTACTTAAAAAGGACATTGAAGTGATTTTTTTCATCTAATAGGATTACTTTATGACAAAATGTGGACACTGGACAGATTTAAGCCTACTCAAGTTTGTTGCCTATTGCCACTTATATGCCTACTTTGTTATTGAATTATCAATTTTAATGTACTTGGGAAGATTTGTAGTGTTTTTACCAAGACCTTGAATAGTTTTTGCTTGTTAGCAATGATTTTCAGTAGAAATATCTTGATTTTTACAATGTAAATCTTTAAAGGCGTTTTTCTTAAAAACAGTTTTCTCTCATACTCCAAGAACAAAATCTCAACTTCAGTTGCACCTATATACACCAAACTTTCCAGTCTTGTAACTATCTATATTATGAAGAATTTTACAGA
>JBAJNP010012118.1:0-13825 GCA_036877545.1 Yasuhikotakia modesta | reverse complement strand
AAGTCTTTGTCATCTGGTTTTTAAAAGGAAAGTATTTCACAATCAGCTGTAAACTTGCATGAAAATCTGATTTAGTTCTGGTGTAGAACACTCACTTTTTACAATGCAATCAGTTTCTGATGGATACAATCAGATCTCATCTCATTGCGTCGTCCGATTGAAAATTCAGTTTCACTCTGAAATATCTGAGATTATGTAAGTAAATTAAGCTGTGAATAATGTTTCACCTTAACTTTAAAGTGCATGAAATAACATGACACCACCGATGGACAGAACCGGGTTCTGTTAAAGTCTCCTCCAAGATTTTTGGTTTCTCAGTGACAACA
This sequence comes from Yasuhikotakia modesta, assembly GCA_036877545.1. Classification (NCBI taxonomy): domain Eukaryota; kingdom Metazoa; phylum Chordata; class Actinopteri; order Cypriniformes; family Botiidae; genus Yasuhikotakia; species Yasuhikotakia modesta. The sequence continues at coordinate 13,499 of JBAJNP010012118.1, read as the reverse complement.
GTGCACGGTTTGCCTGGAACAGATCTGTTAAATCTTTGCTGCAGTGCTCTTCGTATTGTGTAATATGCAAATTTTAATCCACCGGCGACATCCCTGAACTGCTTATATCACTGTTTCGTGTCTTAAGATATCAGCCAAATGTTTAGTTACTTTTTTGTTTGCAATCATGCCAGTTTCATTCAAATAGAAGCACTTATCTATGCATCAGCATCCAGTCACCCCATCCGACAGCCTTCCTCACCAATGGGTTTAATTAATGTGGTAATTATGTCATTTGATTCATTTAACTTCGCCTGAAAGTTTCAGCTTTATTGTGTAACAATCTATTGTTACTCTTTGATTTTAAAGTGGCAAGCTAAATGTCATGCTTAGTACAAGATTCCTTTGTCTGGCATGCCTTCAAACGAGAGCTCTGTCTCATTTCGTGTTATCTCAAGACACTTTAAAATGCATCTTTCTGGGCTGAAATGCAGGCATGATGTGAACGGTGAAACAGTGCCACCTTACGACCGATGCCGGCATTACAGGCTTTCGTGGGTTTCAGTCTCGGAGCAAACTGCTTGGCACCAAGTCAAAATGAATGCAATGCCAGGAAGGGAAATGAACAGCATTTTCCTCGTGGGAAACAAACAATTGGTGCATGAAGATGTGCTCTGTTATAATATCGACTGGCCTGGTTCTCGTATGGATAAAAACCCAAGATGTTAAAAACTCACAGAGGTGTTTGATTAGTTTTCTAAGCCAGATAATCTGTCTGGCCTTTAACAGTGTGCCAACATCCAGGTTTATGCTCAGGATTACCGGCACATCCGGGATCCGTCATAAGTCCGCGCCTGATATTTTCGCGTTACGATGTCCTCGAAATTTCAAGGACACGTGGAGCGGATGGGGTGAATGGAAAACGATAAAGGCACTGGTTTAGTATTGATTTGTGTTTTTCATCTCAAACCATCTCAAGCCTTTTCCACTTTGCTCCTTTTACAATAAAGCACAGCAGCCTGATATTACGGTACCTTGAAATGGTGCCAAATTCATGTTCTGTGATATTCATCGCTATCACAGCTTCAAGAATCGATATTTTTCATCACCTGTTCATCGTCCATTATTTGATTTCGATATAATAAAAGAGACGACATGTGATGCAACAAAGTTGAGAAAAGTTACACTTTCCTGCTTCTAATTGGTTCATGCATTGGGACGCTGCTTCCTGATTGGTCTTTATCTGTAAATCCCGCCCTCATATCAATGCTATTTAGTGGATGTCAATGTAACGCCGGGGTGATTCAGTAGCTGCTAGTAAGTGTGTTTTTGTGTCCAAAACGCTGGTAACAATAAGTAAGAGGGTTTTTTTAATGTTTCTAATGTTTGTATGAAGGCATGCATCACCAAACAAAACCAACACGTGCACAGATCGCAGGTACAGGTGTTTACGTGTAAAGTATATATGCACGAAAATGCATGCGGATAAAAATGTTAAAATAACGTTTATGATGTTAACCAGAGACTAAACGACGTCTAAGGCGTTTACACGACAATGTTAGCTGGTTACTGCGTGTATTGAGTTTAACTGGTACGTGTGGATTGTGAACAGTCTTTACATGCATTTACTTAACCACGTGATCGGCACACAGTATATTGTTTGTATGCTGTTGACTATATTTATAAACTTTAAAGTTTTATTTAACTTTGCATGAGCATCTGCACAGATTTGCTTGATGGGTCAACAGTCCCGTCTCTAAAGGTCCCTCAAGCGTCTATCTCAACGCAGCCTGAATTCAACTCATCGTCTCCCCTCTTTGTGTAGCCCGTGGCATCACTCAAACGCCGCTGAATAACTAACTCTCACTTCACCATTATTCATGAGGTATTTCATCTCTTTGCTGCATGTGTCAGTTACTTCACAGCTGTCTGGACAGGTTTTTATGGAAGTCTGTGGGGCTGCAGACAGCTCCGGCTGAAATATTTCTCGCACTGTGTTGCTGGGTGTGTTTGGTTGTAACGAATGGTGCCATTCAAAATAAAAATGACATAAAGGGAAAATACGAGCGCCGGAGAGATTAAAAACTGCCCAGGTTGACCGACGCCAGACTGCTTTACCCTTGGGAAAGTTATACTGTGATAACCAGAGTTTCTGCCATAGTACATATTACTGCCAAAAGTACCATTTTGTTCCATGAGAAGTACTTTAATATTTACCATGTCAACAAATGATTACCATGGTATTAATGTGATGACAGCGTGTAAAAATAATTAAATCCATGTAAAAAATAACATGGATTTGCAATAGCATTAATTGTGGTAACTGTTCTATTTTGAGGAAAACTCTGGTTGCCATGGTTATTTTTGTAAGGGATGCTAGCCGTCCTCTGGGACTTGTAAAACAAACTGGTAGGTCTGCATTGTTTTTATTTGTTGACATATTGCATTAAGGTAAGAATCTTTCGTGTCACATTGAGTTTTCGATCAATACAAGACAGGATGCTGCTGTCCATGTGCAACTGTTAAATATTATTTCTCAGACACGTCTCGTATCGGGCAATAATGTGAGACGCTAAACATAACCTGAAACCGTCTGTAAATAATATGCAATAACTCCGCTGTATTTACCCATGGATTATGTTAGATTTAGCTTTAATTTCCAACCTCGCAATAGGCAAAAACCTGCATCTGAACCACAATAAAAAACACATGTGGGTCTTGTTATTATTCTGTATATGTCCCAGTTATGGCAAAATGGCCTATTTGTGTACGGTAATCTCTCACTCCAACATCCCACTGCTAATGGTTGTTTTATTTTAAACAATGCGTCTCGGTCCCTGGGTGTACTATTATCAGCGAGTGGAGTCTTTGGGGAACACTCGACGTGACGGCGCGTGGGAGGCTGACTCCAGCTCCACTCATCTGTCAGCTCCTGAGGGTTTCCATGGGAACCAAAGAGCGCATAGCAAAGTAATGAGGCAGCCCATAATTGTTCACCGTGACCTTGCTGATCCCATCAAGGTTGTTTCCCCTGCCTCCGTGCTACGTGCCTGCGCAAATATTAATGCACAACCATCCGAGACGAAGAGGATGGTGCCCTGCGTTTAACCGTTTGAGTGAGGCTGGACTTAATCGGTTTTAAAATCTATATGATGTTTAGAGTATCATCCGTGCGATGAATCGCCACGGGTTCGTTCGCCGCAACCCGATTAGCACGGTGGCTCGGACGCAGTCATTTTGTAATTACATACAGCCTCTGCAGCCCCTCAGAAATGTCCTTTTCTTGCGTGTCTCATTTATTCATATCCGCTCCTCTGATTGGCTTGTTTTCGTCGGCCTATCGCGTCCGTCCCTCAAACTGTCACCGGATTGAGGACTTGTCACTTTTGCTGTCTGTATTTACCTGTCTGTCTTGTGATATGACAGGTGGCTGAAATGCTCTGTGGAATCAGACATTAACTCAGTCAAACTGTCATCAGCTCGCCTCATTTCTCTCCGGACTGAATTTGGAAAGTTGATTTAAGGTGAGCGAGGACGTTGTGCCTTCTGTCAGAATTACACAAATTTCAGTCAGGTTGCGTGTAATACTTCAGCAATTAGTAAGGCTTTTATGTAACGGCGGAGAGGCCATCTTGCTTACATTTTTGAGGCACTTTTACACATTTGGAGACGTGAAAGCGGTCGTACAGGAATTATTTATTTTTCATTTTTAGTCCAAGTGCGCCGTTCGTCAATAGTGCATGAAATTCCACCGCTAACCTAATTAGCGCTCATTTAAAATGATTGCAGTGTATTAGCCAAGACTTCATACTTGTTTATTCAGAATAATTGGTTCTAATGATGATGTTTCCACAGTTGTTGAAGCAGCTGAAAGTTTTTGAAATGTAAATTCAAGTGCGTGAGTCTTATGGGCTTTATGTTCTCAAAAGGTGCATTTTTTGTAAGACAAGCAAATATCATCAAAGACTAGGGAATATATCTGCTGTTCGCAACATCTTAAATAATGAGATACAAAGATGTAAAGTGAGTAAAACTAGTTTACAGATATGTCACCGAGTTAACTTAAACTTGTGAACTCGTAACCTGATTTAGAGTTGGGTTTAAATGTACTTTTTGATTTCTTTTGGCAAATGTTTCACACAGACATTTACAGAATGTACAATAAAGAATGAAAAATCACAAATTATAGCCTGTCTTTACTCTCAGTTATTTCTATTTATAGGCAATGAGATTAAATCTTGTTTTTCTACTATTAAGTCAGAAATCTCAGTATGAGCTCAAATGCTTCTCATTAAGTTCCTGTCTAGTACCAAATTATCTGTGGGGGCCAAATTTGATACCAACACAAAAAAGCTAAATTTGTACCTTTAGCTTGTCACTGGGGCAATACCCTCATTTCTAATACCTATAGATAGATAGCACAAAAAATAGATATAGTGACAAGGTACAAAGTTATTGTTTTTTCCACATTTTCTCTACAGTGAACAATGAAGCTAGGAAGTCATATCAAGTAGTTAAAGCTGGAAAAAGCTACTCTTGTGCATTAAAACTTTTCTTCTATGTTAAAAACACTTTCCCCGCAGATGTAAAAGGCTGACAATGTCACTCTGTGTCCTTCACTTACAAAAGTTGTTCTCTAAAGAACAAGGTATTCTGAATGTCTTTGTTTTTTTCAAACGCTGGATTAAGAAGCAGGGTTTGATAAACCCGTATGAGTTTAAGCAACATCAGAGATCTTAAGAGATGCCTCAGAGTGAGAGAATGTCGGCAGCTGAAGGATTACTTTGTACTTGAAGAGAAGAACAAAGAAACCCAGGGTTCCTGTTAGAACGTTCTGGGAATCAACTCTCCTCACCTGCCTTTTGTTAGACGGTTGTTACTCACGGTACAAACACAGTTAAATTGGTTTAAATTATATGACAGACAGACAGACAGACAGACAGGCAGATAGATAGATTTATTACGAAGTTTGCAAAATAATTCAATATATTTTAGTCAAAAAATTCATGCAATATGTTTAATCTATTCATTTTCAGGAAAAGCCACGACAACATATTAAAAGTAGCTAAATTCTGTGAGAAAACAGAATTTGGCAGAGGATTTGGCAACATGGACTGTAATTATAGCATTCAAAAAGCAATCATTATATTTGGACAAAGTGTCATTTTGTGATTTACCCTTGTGTTCCTTTAAAGATTGCAATATTTCTTTTTGTAAAAAAGATGCACAAATGCACAAAAATGCATTTTAATAAACACTTTGTGTTCTTTCATTTCTAAATCTGACCAATAGCTGTAAAGTTACAAAAATGTACAGTAAGTGCACATGGCGTGTGATATATTGTGTTATATTGCAAGTGTTGTTATAATTCTGTGTGAAGAGATCAAAAATCTACTGAAAGTCGATGGTCAATGAAAATATTTTATTGTAGCTGTCAGGTTTAATTAGTGCTTGTGCAACATTTGCCATTTTCTGCTTTTTTTTGGTTGACTACAAATGGATTTTATGTAAAATGTATTTAAAGGGGTGACATTATTTTGTTTTATTGTGCAAACAACTGTGCAAAAACATTTTGTGTATTCATAAAATATACCCAACAGAGTATTTACAGACATTCAATAAATAAATTCCATCTCAAACGGTTTTCTAGGTCTGATGCTTCAGTGAGTTCTGATTTGTCTGATTCATTCTCCTTTCATCAGTATCAGATCATTGACTCTGTCTTTATTTGGTTTCTGGTGCATTTTGTCAAGAAACATCTAATGAAAATATAAGGTCAAGGACTAAACTGTGAAGAAGCGATTTTAAACCATCGACAGCCACCGTGAGCTCCTTAAAATTATCAAAACATCCATCGCCTCACGTGTCCGTTTCACAACTCTGCCCACAAACTGGTTACTGAAGCACTGATAACACGTTGAGTTAAGTCTTAACTGAGTGGATGTTAAAGCTCACCAGCTGAGTCCAGTCAAAGATCGAGCCAGAGATGTAAGGATGTGCCCCTGTGCTGCATTAATGTGCAAACTGGGATTATAGTAAATGAATCTTAGGCTCAGAATGATCTTATGAGAAAGGTCAGCATATCGTATTGCTAGAAGGAAGATTATTCATCATAGCGGTCTCTCAAGGATTTTGGCTGGCCCGATCTTTCCGCCCCAATTTCCAGCCTTGGTGTGGAGAGAAAAATGGCAGGCTGTTGTCTTTATCACCTTAATTGGTACAAATCTCACCCGCTGCTAGAGAAAGATGAAATGAGGCCTGAAAATAGACTCAGGTCTCACAAGCACTGGCTGTACTGCTCCCAGGAGTGCTGCAAAACTGATAGATCTGACACCGGTATATACTCCACAAGTGTAACATCCATTGTCAATATCTCCCACAGTGACACAAAGTAGTGATTTGCGCCATGTAAAATGGCTAACCAGAGCAAACCAAGGATTTCTTTATTATTGAAACTGATATTGATGGAGAGAGGACAGAAAGAGAGGTGATTAAGGTTGGAAGATTGTCTCAACTCATGTCACACTTGTGGTTAAGGTTTCATAGCGTACACACTAACAGCTAAGTTGCAGTTTTAACAAGCCCTCACCGTTTATGTCATACTAACCCTGCAGGAAATTCTGGTATGTGTTTTGAAATCTGGCAGAGGTAATGAACCAGCAACAACCAGATGGTCTGACTAGCTTAAGGTAGTCAAGCTGGTTTTTGGAATATGTTCCCTGGTCAACCAGCATATTAACCGCTTGAACCAACTAAGTACCAAAGAACCAGTATTTGTTTCCCCATATTTTTGAGGATTCATCTTTTAAAATGTTTTTTTTTCAGGCTTGTTTTCTCTTACTCAATAATTAGTAAAGCCTCTCTATTGATTTTCTGTCTCCGCTAGTAAAACAGCTCACATGCTAACTGTGTTAACCTTTAACCTGTGAAGGTTTAGATATTAAGTGGTGTTGGCTAAGGAACTACTCAAACCGCCCAGTTTTAAACATTGTATCAACGCTACTGCTTGATTATGAGACTATTATTTAAATACTTTATACATCTGTAACATTTTTAAAACATTCCCATACTTAAAAATAACGTTTTTGATATATGCAGTATATAATGTAAAAGAAAGTGTTACTGCAAGAACGTTTTGATAACATCTAATAGATCTAATAGATAACATCTAATAATCTGATAACAAAATCTAATAGACTACAATTGAAACTCAAGCCCAGCATCACCTAGCAACCACTCAAGACTCCTTGGCAACAGCATAGCAATGGCCTAGCAACCATCCAACACCCAAGAATATGGCAGCACACACCAAAATTCTTGTCATTTTTTTAAAATGCCTAAAAATGCTTCCGCACACGCCGGGCGGGTAATTCATGCGTGGTGGTCTCAGAGCGGGAGTTTTTTGGAGGTGTGAAGGATCAGTCATGGTTCTCCATCTTTCACTTTCACACTTGAGTTCCACTCGGCCCCAGGCAGCTCCAGACACAACTATAAGATAAAAGCTTCAGAATTCCCAGCATCACCCAAAATGTTCAGCAGGCCATTTCTATCAGCAGATAAAGCCGGACACACAGCAGAGGCATGTGGTGACCTTCTGAATCAGGAAGGTAAGGTCTCAGCTCAGCTGTTGAGGATGTTAAATTCATGTTCCTGTTTGGTGCATCACAATTTTGTTCTGAATACGGTTGAGCGTTTAGTTTTGCTTTCAACAGAGAACCATCATTTTAAGTGCGTTTTGCTGGTGTCAGTATTTGGTTGTGTAAACTTAGCATGTTTGTTAATAGTTAAAAAAAGTAGCGTGCAAATGTTTGCATATATTTGTTTAGTTCTGTCACACACACAGTTTCTTAGACAAGCCTTTTCTAAGTTGCTTTTATAACTTCAAAATGATGTTTTTATTTATTTGATTTGATTTAGACGTGTGTCCGTGTTTTTGCCTTCATAATGCATTTTGAAACTCTCATTCTGAAATACTTTTATTGTCCAATAGGAGTTCAGAAATCAGCGGCAGGTTAGCGGGAGTTTGTATCAAGAGGCTTTGGAGAGCCACGAATGAGACAGACAGAAAACGATCACCGCGACGCAACAAATTTCTCACCACATGCCCCTTCATTTGCATTTCAACCCGCACATGCTAATTATATACTGCGCTCATTTTTTGTGTGTTTTTGTTTTAATTGGCAATCAAGTTGCACAAAATGTGTTTTTGTCTGTGCTAAGTACCATCTTTATAATTAACTCACAGTTGTCATGCTCTGTGTGAAGTCTTGCCCATGAATGAATGTGAACATTTATGTACATATTATGACAATACGATATAAAAAGTGCATGATTGGATTGACTTATTTATTACTGTTATGTGCAGATTTTGCATTAATTTATGTTTTTAACTCTTCATATTTTTATGAAATGCTCCTGAACTAAACTTGCTGTCTGTTGGGGGTATATCATATTTTTTGCCGTCCCAGCTTGATTTAGTTAAATTAACCCATTCGCATACATCTAAGACATAAACACTGTGGAATATTTCTTTGTTAAACTGATTGTTTAGGATCTCCAACCAGCCCAACATGGCAACAGTTGCTCATCCGGGGGCTATATGCGCCCCTGTTGCTAGATGCAATAGCTAAACCATAATGTGTGTAAAGAAATGATGTTTCTCATTTAATAGGTGTTTACAAATCACTGCCCAGTATTCTGCCCAGTTTTTAAGCCAACATTTAATTAAATGATAGATGTTTCAGCTGTTACTTGTAACTGTAGAGGACTCTTAACAGCAAAATATGTCATATGTCTCTTAGTCGTACCTTTTAACTATTTAGTGGTGCAGAAATGACACTTTTACTTGTGTAAAATTGGTAAAATTGAAGTAATTGAAAGTAACTGACTTGTGAATGACAGGTATTTCATCTGAAATGTGAAATTACTTAGCTGGTCTGGTTATAATATCCGTAACCCCAATGTTGCACCAACATGTATTGCTTATATTTAAAGCATGTTTTGGTTTTGTCAAATATGAGCTAATAGTTGCCATTATCAACAGTCAGTGAACACAACCGGGACATGCAGCAACGTCGGTGTAGTTTACAATCTTTTGTGTGTTATTTTCTGAGGCAGACAATTGTAGAGCTTAACTCGTGTTTGTAGCAGGAAACAACAACAAGCTCTGTTTCTTCAAAGCCAACATTTCAAAACAAGGATCAAAGAAACTATTGAAAATATAATGAGGTTAACCTACCAACCGACCTGTTAGCTAACCGGTTTGTCACTCTGATAGAGCAAAACTGATTATTAATACTAAGTGTGTAAACATTCTGAAAACCAAAAACAGTCAGCAGAAAAGATAAACAGTCACAGTTATTCTCATGCCCCGGGGAACACCATATGCTGTCAAAGTACGAACAGAAGCACAATAAAACAGCAAAGGGCATAGTTATGTATGAGCGCACGGATTGTGTGTGGGGGGCTGTGTGACACAAATGCAAAACATTTTAATAAGGTCTCCAGTTTGACCCCCATCAACTCAAACTGTATAATTGCATCCCACACAAATCCCAAGACCAAAGGTTCTTTTAAAACTTATTGACACCCCACTTCCTCATCAACAGTTGTGCTACAAATAAATGGAAAATTTTGATTCCTGTAACTGACACAGAACCGGCATGAATGCAGTTTCTGGGTTCTCCTTGTGCAGCTCCGTGATCAAAGTTGCAGAGTGTCTTTAAAAAGATACACTTAAAACATCAGCCAGCTCCAGGCAATTGGTGTTCTCTGTATTAGTAATGTTTCCTCCGCAATCCCAGCATGCCTAGCAAGCGGCATTATCTTCTGAAACAAAGTGCAACATAAAAGTACACATTTTTCAACATTATTCATTATTAACCGCACTTGGAGACAAAATTTAGTCCTGTAATGCGGGCGTGTGTGAGAGCATCTTTTATTTTCTAACGCAAAGATGCCCTTAATGTCAGGCCTTATGCTGTAATTACTTCTCTCGGGTTATCAGCACAAGCGGGTCAGGTCTCCGGTGGACCCGACGGGCTGCAGCGAGGACGTTTGCGAGTCTGGGCTAGTGGCGCTGAAAATCTAGGGCATGTTTGTGCTTGATGTGGTGATTGGCAATGACTGCTTCCAAATAAGGATCCGAGCTACAGTATGTAGAGATGAAATATTGTGGCACAAAGGATGTTTCTGGAATGTTTGGAGATATTTACAGACTGGGATGAGGGAGGGAGAAGCTAACATCCGTAGCATTCAAACGTTACTCTATATCTGTCTCTGAATTTGAACTGAGGTAGAAAACAGAATGGGGAATAAAATAAATTTAAGAGTTCAAACTAAAATAGACTGTCATTTTAAAACTTTTTAACTGCTGTGAGTTACATTTATTAATATAATTAATGTTTACTGTATGAATTATACATAAGCATATAAGGATATTAAATGTTTTATATGTCTCATGATGGACAAACACTTTGTTAATGTATTATGAAATACTTATATTTATAATTTAAGGATGTGTGCTTGTTTTTCATAGTGCTCAACTTGGATAAATGTCTGATCAGATGGGACAATTCTTACCAGTGAATAAATATGCATAATTAACCAAAATGAATGGTTATGTAATGTGAAAAAAAACTTGGCTCGGTAATTTCCTCTGTTGTTTGACTTCAAATTAAAATCCACGGGATTTCTCTTCCTGTCCTTCCGGTTCAAACTTCAGGGCAACATTTTGTGGGATGTGGCCAAACCAAATCTCAACTCCTCAATCTTTTCATCGTAAAATGTTTATCAGGTGACAAAGAACAACGACCCCAAATAATCACTTCCGCAACTTTTTATTGCATTGCAGGAAACGTTGCGGTATTTGCTTTGACGCAACAATGAGATGCGCTTATGTAGGTTATCGGACACACTGGAGCCCCCTTGAGCATTTCCGAAATTAATGTCAGGGTGACGAATATGATGAAGGGCTGCGATGAATATTTCATACATGACCCATATGAGGCAGGGAGAGGGAGAGGGATGCGTCGGCCACCGCGGTTGTGGTGCTGATGCTGCGGTTAGAGGGAGTGTCTCTCCACGCGTGGATTATTATTGCCCTGCGATCGCGCGGTGTCTGTAAGGGAATCGCCCGAGGAGAATCGGAAGAAACCGAAGATCTTCGAAAAGTAAGTGATTCATTTCCAAACCTCTGAGCTTTGATGTGCAATAAGTTACGAACAGAGAGGCAGTCTTATCTGTAAACGAAAGCCGAGCGAGTGTTTGTTATGCCACATTGCTGCTACTGCTGGGCTGTGTAAGAGTAAATTTTCCCATTGTGAATTGTTGTTATATGAGACACAGCAATGCAGAGCTGTGCTGTCTTTTGTTTCCATACTGTTTACTGCAGTGAGCTTAAAGTGTTTAACACAAACACACTTCAAACTTTTGTTTTAATGGTACATCTAGCATGCAAAACCTGTGCAGTTTATTTTCTATATAAACTTTAGTTTTATGAAGCCGTGTAAAGAGGCCGTTGTGGTTTTTGTGTACTAAGTGTATATAGTACTCCTTTATGTGTTTATTTGCAAAAGTTTTGGGCAGTTTAGACAACACATCAATCCTTACTGGTATGTGTTTATATGTGTTTACACACATACACAGTAAACAGTGTTGATTTATTGATTATTAGTAAACTACATTAAACTATTTTCTAAGGACAAAGAAGGAATGTCTTTTTAAATGAACCCATAATGTTACAAACTTAAAAAGGAAACTTAATATTTACATTTTTTTAAAGATACTGGGCGGGACTTAGCAATAGCAAGCTAGCTTTAAAATCACAGGATCCGCCCTCTGTTCTCCAAGCCACGCCCCCTCTAACACATGAACGCATACAAAGTTTGACAGGCAAGCAGGACATCCTATCATTTAATTCAGTCCGGATGCAGTCATAGGATGAATATTTTATGGTCCAGCAACAGGAGATACAAATATATTTAAGCATATTTTGACCTTATTACTTGAAGAGACTAGCATAACAAAAAAGATGTTTCTGGAAAATATTGCATACTGTGTCTTTATATAAAGTAAATATGGTTTAAATTTGATTTGATACAGTGATACATCATGTTAGCTTTTTAAAGAGTGTTGTGATTGGTCAAATTGAACTTAATTGTTGATGTTGGTGTTTGGTTTAAAGAAGTAAAACTGTTTGCCCACTAGTATATTTGCAAATGCTACTAATCTATCCTTGAATCTCTTGCCCTTTGGCAAAGATGTTACACCTCTAACACATATTGAGGATGAATTGTCTTCATCTACCCAAAAGGTCACTGCATTTTCTGAAGGACAGTTGCGCTTCTCATTTAAATGCTACTGATAATGCGCATTAAAGGTTACGTTCTTTGGACTTGTACTTATATTCAGGGCAGATATTTAGTTTTGTCCTCAAGGCACGAAATGGCTAATTTCAGTTTTTTCTGTTAGCTGTGGCTGCATAACAACGACCGTCCCCAAATATTAACAGTCTTCAGCTCTGACAGCTTGCCAAGTTTTTGGAGTTGAGCTTCAGTGATTTCTCGCTGTACTGCTGTCTTTAAACAGCGCAGGGGAATAGCCGGTCTGCTGATTATGAATCCATGGCCTTGGATACGTTCGTATTGGAAGAAGGTATTTCCATAGCAATTAGCTATGAAACCTTTTGGCTCTAGCTTTGAGACCCACATCCCCAGCTCCCAATTGTAATCTTCCTTCGGAAACCTCATCCGAACCGGTCCCATCCACATTATTATCCCACAGCATTTATATTCAAATGACACGTTGAAGGCCTTCATAATTGAATCTGATCCACGCTGTGTGATCAAAAGCGTTTTTATGGGAGTCATAGTTTAATTTGTTAAATCAATAGAGCAGCTACGGTTTTGTCCACGGATGACCTAGATTTTATTGTGTTTTATTGCAGCCCGTCTGAGAGGAATTGCAGGGAGTTTGAAGTGTAAAATCGTCACGGAAACACAAACGTGTTTTATGTAATCCTCTAGGGTACTGCGACGGCAGAATTGCATTATGCTCTGTATCGCGCACTTGCGCGCTGAATTCAGGGTTGCTATGGAAATGATCTGCTCTGCTACAGTTGACATTGGCCAGACAAAGAGCATAAAAGATTAAGCAAGCGCCAAATGAGAAGCGGGAGGTCAGGTATAGTACTCGGATTTAACTGTTATATCATCTTTTCATTGTACAAATAGGTGGTATGAGCAACATTTTCCACAATGAATATATATATATATATATATATGTGTATATATGTATCGTGTGTGTGTGTGTGTGTGTGTTTGTATGAGTGTGTGTGTGTGTGTGTGTGTGTGTGTGTTTCTGTATGAGTGTGTGTGCATGTATTTATGTTTGTTTGTGTGTGTGTGTGCTTGTGTATGTGTGTGTATGTATGGTTATATTTAATACAAATATTGCATCTATGTATATTCTAATGTATCCATATGTATTCTAATAATGTATTCGAATGTATTCTAATGTAT
>JBAJNP010012117.1:0-13829 GCA_036877545.1 Yasuhikotakia modesta | reverse complement strand
TCGCGTTGGCGGCCCCGGCTCGATGATGCACCTCAAAGTGGAAGTCCTGGAGCGCTAGGAACCAGCGAGTCACCCTGGCGTTGGTATCCTTGGCGCGGGCCATAAAACATCTGTTTCTCACCACAGCAGCTGTCTGGACTGCACAATCCACAATGTTTTTGGTAACCCACTTTCTATTAACATGCACCTACACTCTAAAAATGTTACACTGGCTTAAAAAAACTTTTAAAAAAAATTAAGATAACAATTTGCATGCATCTTTTAAAATAATTTCAACTTAAATCATTATTAAGTAAATGCCATGGAACTTTAGTTTAGTACAACCAACCTGTTTTGATTTGACCTCTAAAAGCGTATGGGTCACGAACAGTGAAATTTCTTCATTCTACGATCTCTCCACTGAACTTTTCCCTGAGTGAAACCCAAAAGATTCAGATAAGAACTTTGCATTTATTTATATTTACTATCTGGGTGGTTTTTGAAGAAAGATGTTTCTTTCTTTTGGTTGTTTTATGGGCCCAAGATTTATTTTTAGTATATGGAACAATAATTGTGTTTTCCTTTTGCCTAATCCAATTGCACTTTAGTATTCTAAAGAAAATAGTGCAATAAAACTGCAGTTTAGTATTACTTGGTGTTGTGACTCACAAATACTGCCTCCTAAAACCTAGGTCATGGATTACAGCAGTTCTAATATGTTTGAGCTGAAATTTAAAAGAAAGGTTATATAAAACTTGCCAAGCCAGCGAGCAGGCAGTGTGTGTCCAACTAGTAACAAGGTATGCATTCACTGATGTTGTGCATGTGATCAGTATTAAGCATGGATATTGTGATTTCTGAAAATGTTAAGGTACCAAATTCTCTTCTTGTCACCGGTTTATCTGATACAGAAGCGGATGGAGAGTTAACTGATTATTTAAAACAGTATGGCTCTATAGAGAGGATACTGAAAGTAAGTAGTGCTGACCCCAAATTTAGAAATGCAGCTGTAGGGACCACCCACTGGTCCAACGACGGAATCCAATGGTGTGGGTGAAGGGCTTTCCGTGCTCTGTCCTTCCTTAGCGCAGCTGTAAGATTTTACTTAATTTATTAAAATTTTGGTTTTAAATGACTCTGTGGTTAACTCTAATCTGACTCCAATTATAAACACATTTAAGGTGGTTGTTTTAAATTATTTGTTGATCATAATTTAGGGTTTGATTATTTAGAAATTCTCATACTCTTAGTTATTCGTTCATTAGGGACCCGTCGTCGCACAGAGTCTCATGCTTTTACTTTTAGACAAGGATCTCACGAGCACAAAACTGTGAGTCTGATCTTAGTCAGAGGTTGCCAGGTAAACCAATATTGTTAAAAACTGGCTGCCCCATGGTTGCTCTTGTTTTAATAATAGTGCTCTTAGTCACGTTCATGCAACGTGCTAAGTCAGGTGATAGACAGAAATCAGGGGATCTTGAGTGATGTGCTCCCTGCTCCATACAAACCACAAGTCCCCAGTATGATCTTATCCTGACAAAGAATTTGTTGTAACACACGGACTCCTTCTAATCTATTGGAAATAACAAGTTCTTAAGAACTTCAAATAAATCAAGAAAATTTTATTTTTTTTAAACCTCAAGTCACCCCAGGGTATCTATACCAGATCAGTTTTATTGTTTTATTGGTGCATTCTTGCAGACCAGTTGGTGCCAGCTCTGACAAACTTTGTTGTTTTAAGATGCGTTCTGGGGCGAGCTGCCTTACACAGCCATATTTAAATTTCAAAGTGGGGCTGCTATTCAGGGCCTTCAAAGTCTCTTCCGCCAGTTCCAGCATTATATGCCACATACAGCTTTTGCCTGAAGTGAATCCTGACAGCTGTGGCACTGGGTTGTTGCTAAACATGTTGGGAAGAGATGTTGCTAAACAGATTGGCATTTTGATTGACTTTGAAAAGCTGTTACTGGATGAGCTAGAAAAGATTAAGGACTCTACTAGATGGGAAAGTCTAAGCGAAACTGAAAAGGTAAACATTGAACCTGATCCTCTGGACAACTTTAATGTTTTGACTGTCACATCATCTGGAGAGGCAGGTCATCTGCTCTCAGGAAAACCTGAGATACATGCTGCCAATGATTGCTTACCCCACTTCTAAGTGGGAGCTAGTGCTTCCTCTCCAAGAAAGAAGAATCTTATTCACTTTCACCTGAGCAGCTCAATCCTCCTGAAGTCCAGAAAGTAATAGTACAGCATGTTGTAAAGAACACAGATATCTCAGCACAACACCATAGTGGTCCAAAGCTGAAAGGTTTTTCTGGCAGAGTCCCTTGTTCGCCAATGGAGGTGGACTATGACATTTGGTGAAACAATATTGAGTTTTATCTCAGCCACTTTTTCTGATGCACAGACAGTCAGGGAAATTGTTGAATGCCTTTTACCTCCTGCAGCTAATATTGTTAAACATTTAGGCCCACAGACTGATCCTAAAACTTACCTCCGTCTACTTGATTTGGCTTATGCTGTGGTAAAAGATGGAGATGAATTGTGAAAAGTGCTTGTCACAAACTGGTTGTTCAGAGAGACGGGAGGCGGACCCAAATGCAGGGTTTTCTTGGTTTTATTTACACGAGGCATAGTTCAAACAGGCAAACAGGTATTCACAGGGCAAATCCAAAAACTCAATCATTCAAAACAAGGCAGGGGTCGGGGCAGGCAGCAGACATCAAAACCAGAAACAGTCCAAAATTCCAAAAACCATAAAGAGCCAAAAACAAGAAAACACAAGAAAACCACAGGGAACACAGGAAAACCACAAGGAACCACGAGAAAACACAGGAATGCTGTTTTATAGCCAGCAAACAGGAAGTTACCACAGAGGGAGCAGACAGACAGTCACTGGGCTTGGGCTCCCTCTGCTGTCCAGGTGTTTCAGTGCTACACCGATAAAATTGATACTTTTCATAATGCTCACAGTTCATCTGCCATAACCAAGAAGATGCAAAAGCAGATAGCTGAGTTACAAATACAGTTAGCTGCCCTCAGAACTACAGAAGAATAGTTCTTATTCTACAAAGAAGTCTGTAAAACAAGATTCAAGTGGAGCTAAACCCAAGAAAGCTAAGGTTAAAGATGATGAAAAAGTCTTCTAAACCCGTTGAGGGGAAAGCTATGGAGAAGATGGACATGTTGCCTCATCTTGTAGTAGCGATCACAACCCTCAGCTTGTAGAAGCTTAAAGGAAAAAGGTCAAAGAAAAGTTGCAACTGTGGGAAAAAGCTAATAATGAGTCAGAGAATCATTCTTTAAACAGAGTTTTGTGTCTGTTACGGGGCAAACGGAAACGAGAACTCAGAAGTGTCCCAATGCCAGAATTAAAACAAAAGAATTTGAATTTGTAAAAACCCTAAAGAATTTGTAACCAATGAATCTGAAATTTCCTTCTTGGCTTTAGTCATGCCTGATAATGGTTCAAACAGTGATGTTCCTATTTTGATAGGTGCAAACATGCTTGATGTGGTTTATCGTGAATACAGTGCAAAGGTAAAATCTAACAAGTACTCAGGTCTTTTGGTTATGATCAAATTCTTTAAGTGCTTAAATTGAGACAGGCAAAACGAAACTGGAAGAGTTGGGTTGATGATGCTAAAAGGCAAAATTTAGAAGGTCATGCCAGAAGGTTCCTCTAGAAGGTTATGTAAGTGTGAATACCATTCACAGTCAAAACGAGGTGTTAATGGAACAGCCTTCCAACTCTGTTTTGCCTGGAGGACTTTTTGTGGATTGTTGTCTTGTTACGCTGCCTAGGCAACTTCCATACCAATTACCTGTTTGGGTCAGAAATGAGAATGATCATGATGTAACACTTCCTGCCAGCTGTGTCATCGCTGAGTTAAATATGCCACAGCAGGTCATTGAAACTTCTTTCTCTTCTAACAGTCCACATGGCTTAAAGTTGAATGACCCTGCAGTTCAACTAAATCAAATTCAAATTTTATTGGTCACATACATAATCGTACACAGTATGACATGTAGTGAAATGCTTTTATGCAGGTAATAACAGCATTGATGGATGTGCAAAGTAGATGAGCAAGCAGTATTTAAGAGTCCTTAAAGAGTCCTATTTAAGAGTCCTACAGTGACAGAACGTTGTTGAGAGACTGTATGGCCTGAGGGAAGAAACTCCTCCTTAGTCTCTCATTGTTGATCTTCAGGGAGCGGAAGTGCCTCCCTGACCTCAATAGTGTGAAGAGACTGTTGTTGGAATGGCTGAGGTCCTTCACAATCTTCCTGGCTGTGGTCCAGCACTGCTTGCTGTAGATTGTGAGCAGGTCAGGGAGCTTGGTACGGATAGTGCATTCAGCTGATCACACCACCCTCTGGAGAGCTTGTCTGTCCTGCACGGTGCTGTTCTCGAACCAGGTGGTGATGTTTGGTGTTTGTCGTCAGGATGCTTTCTATGGTGCAGGAGTAAAAGTTCCTGAGCACCTTAGTGGGCAGTTTAAAGTCTCTCAGCGTCTAAGGTGGAAGAGACACTGACGGGCCTTTTTCACCACTGTGTTGATGTGACAGGACCATGACAGGTCCTGCGTGATGTTAACACCAAGATACCTGAAGCTGTTCACTCTCTCTACTGGGATCCCATTGATGGTGGGGGTCTGGTAGTTTCCCGCCTGCTTTTTCCTAAGGTCCACTATCAGCTTCTTAGTTTTACTGATGTTGAGGAGGTTGTTTCTCTGGCACCTGTCCTCCAGAGTCCTGATCTCCTCCAGGTAGGCCGTCTCGTTGTTAGAGATCAGTCCGACCACAACAGTGTCGTCAACACACTTTATGATGTTAGTGGAGTTGGTAGTGGCCACACAGTCATATGTGTACAAGGAGTACAGCAGGGGGCTCAGAGCACAGCCCTGGGGGGCTCCAGTGTTGAGGGTAATTGAGGCTGAGATATGTCTGCCCATCCTGACTATCTGTGGTCTGCCTGTTAGGAAATTGCAGATCCACTGACAAAGAGATGGACTGAGTCCCAGGTGCTCCAGCTTGATGGTGAATGTGGAGGGGATTATGATGTTAAACGCTGAACTGTAGTCCACAAACAGCATTCTGACATAGTTCCCCTTTCTGGTGTCCAGGTGGGTGAGTAATTTATGGAGGAGGTGAGAGATTGCATCGTCGGTTGAATGGTTATGGCGGTAGGCAAACTCTAATGGATTCAATGTGTCTGGAAGTGAGGTTATAAGGAAGTCTTTGACCAGCCGCTCAAAGCACTTCATTACTACTGCGGTCAAGGCTACAGGGCGGTAGTCATTGAAGGAAGCAGGATGGGATTTCTTTGGGACAGGAACAATGATGGACTCTTTGAAGCATGTGGGAATTGTTGCCTGGTTAAGGAGAGGTTAAATATTTCTGTGAACACTGGTGCTAGCTGGTCAGCACACATCCTCATTCATCATACTGGATGTTAGTGCTCTATAGTCCGTTATTGTCCTTAATCCCTGCCACAGGTTTCTAGAGTCATTCTGTTGTAGCTGTGACTTGAGTTTCTGTCTGTAGCCCTGCTTCGCCTCTTTCACCACTTTCTGCATGTTGTATGACGCTGCTTTAAATGAGATCATGTCGCCCAAAGCAAGTCCCGCGTTGTAGGCAGCAGTGTGAGATTTCAGAGTGTCGCGGATGGTCTTATCCACCCACGGCTTCTGATTGGGAAACGTTCTGATGGTTTTGTTCACAGTATCATCCAATAGTTTCCCGATTAATCCTACAACCGCTTCCATAAACACATTGATGTCATCGGAACTGTGACGGAACATGTTCTAGTCAGTGTCATCCAGAGCGTCCTGCAAAGCAGCCACCAATTGGTCTGTCCAGCGTAAGACTTCCCTCAGAGCTGGAACTTCCTGTTTGAGCCGTTGTTTATATTTTGGCATGAGGAAGATGGCGGCGTGGTCAGATTTCCCAAACAGAGGGCGAGATTGTGCTTTGTAGCCGTCTTTATCTGTGGTGTAGCAGTGGTCCAGTGTCCTTTTTCCTCTGGTGGGGCAGTTGATGTGTTGAACAATGTTTGTGTTTACTGTTGTAAGATACTGCGTGTGGAACAAACAAACCTGTACACCTTGGTTATTGTCTTAAGAGACTTCAACAAAGGTAATTTCTCCCACAAACTCCCCAAATTCAAATAATTTATCAAATGTCCGACCAGAGAGGGGAATGTACTGGACCACTGTTACATTACCATCAGCAGAGCCTACCGTGCTGTCCCTCATGCTGCACTAAGCCATTCAGACCACATCATGGTTCACTTGATTCCATCTTACAGGCAGAAACTACAACAAAAAATGTTTGTCCCGGTGTTGTGTCTCGTACTGTGTGAGAGCTTCATGCAGCTTGCAAAAAGCAGTGTCCGTGTCCACATGAGGCAGAATGTAAACAGCGGTAACTATGACTGATGTAAACTCCCGAGGAAGATAGAAAGGACGACATTTGATAGTTAATAGTTCCAGATTGGGTGTGCAGGAGCGTGATAGAGAAACAATGCTCGCACTGTTGCACCAGCTGTTGTTCACCATTAAGCACACGCCGCCTCCTCTTGACTTCCCCGATTCCGGCGTCCTGTCCATGCAATGAACTGAGAAGAACTCGGTTGGTTGGATTGCATGGTCCAGTACTGCTGGGCTCAGCCATGTCTCGGTGAAGCAGAGGAAATTGTCTCTCTGGAACTTAAACCTGGCCCTGAGGTCATCCAGCTTGTTATCCAGTGACTAGACGTTAGCGAGCAGGATGCTAGGCAGAGGATCTCCATCTTGGGCCTCCATCTTGGATCGCGTCCTTTGTTCTCCCTCAGGATCTCACCAGTTTGGATCCAGGGTCAAAAACGTTGAATTGTGAGTACACTGTATACCAATAAAAATAGCTTAAAATGTGTCTCTATCGTACACAATGCTTCCCATATAGAAAAAACTGCTAATCTGAAATTACAATAAAATAGCTTAAAATGCAAAAACAAGTAAAAGGGGGTCACAGTCGTGACAGCAGCCTGCCTCACTGGAGCATCTTGCTATCTTGATGGTACCAACTTAAAGTTTGACTTTGGTGACTCACCACTTTCTAGGGAGTGGATAAATTGGATAACAAAGAAATTAAATACTAACAGAGATGTGTTTGCCCATCATGATCTAGATTTTGGCCATGCCACCAAAGTAAAACATCAGATCAAATTACCTGATGATACACCTTTTAAGCAAAAGTCCAGACCGATACATCCATGTGACTTTGAAGCTTTAAAAAAACATCTGCAGCAGGCATAATCAGAGAGTCTGAATCATCGTTCTCATTGCCTATTGTGGTTGTAAGAAAGAAGAATGGCGATGTTCCACTTTGTGTTGATTAACGGAAAATAAATTCCTGTACTGTCAGAGATACTTATGCTTATCTAGAGGAAGCTTTTTCAGCTCTAACTAGTGCACAGTGGTTTTCGGTAATGAATTTAAAGTCTGGGTATTATCAAATTGAAATGGAGGAAGAAGATAAACCAAAGACAGCCTTTGTGTGTCCCCTTGGTTTTTGGGAATTTGAGCGTATGCCTCAGGGCATCACAAATGCTCCTAGCACCTTCCAGAGGTTGATGGAGAAGTGTATGGGTGATATGACTCTGAAGACAGCTTTTGACTGCATCATAGCAAAACTTAATTTCTCTCCAGTTCTTGGTTTTGCTAATCCAAATTTGCCCTAGGAACTCCATACTGACCCTAGTACTTCTGGTCTTGGAGCTGCGTTGTACCATCAGCAGGAGGGTCAGACCAGAGTCATTGCCTATGCAAGTAGGGGTTTATCAAAAAGTGAAGCCAGATACCCAGCGCACAAGTTGGAGCATTCATCCCTAAAGTGGGCTAATTTAGACAAATTTCAGGATTATTTGTATGGGAACACCTTTACTGTTGTTACAGATAATAATCCGTTAACATATATACTTACATAGTATATACTTACATCAAGATTATATACATCAAGATTATATACATCAAGATGGCGCTGCGGATGGCCGCCTCTGTGTTTTGGTGCGCTTTTCTATGTCTATTTGTGTGTTTAAATCACACTTTTTGCAACTCTTACTCCAGGGATGAGCTCATGAACATCAGAGCTACCACCCCTGTGGACCTTTTCCCGAATTGCTCCGACCGTGGATTTACTGGCTGTTTTAATCAAGAATGCTCGTAACAAAGTGCGGCTCCACAAAAGAGGAAAACGCTCAGGTGTGCTGGTGCGTCTCAGCCGGCGCGGCTTACGCACTGCACTCCCCAAGATATTTCTCTCTAACATGCACTCGCTCTGCAATAAAATCAATGGGATGACACTGCTGCTCAATTGAAATAGAAACTTTTCGTCCTCCTGTGTTTTGTACTTCATGGAATCGTGGCTGTGTGAACACATACCAGACTCTGCACTTCAGCTGAGTGGTTTTCAACTATAGAGAGCGGATAGACTTACAGAGCTTTCCGACAAAACAAAAGGTGGAGGAATATGTTTCTATATTAATAGCGGCTGGTGCAACAATGTAACTGTTCTCATTCAGTACTACTCCCCTGACCTGGAGGCCTGTTTCATCAATTGTAAACCTTCCTATTCGCCTCGTGAGTTCTCCTCATACATTCTTGTTGGTGTTTATATCCCACCGCACGTGCGCTGTGCGCACTAGCTGATAAGATACTGCGTGTAGAACAGACAAACCTGGACGCCTTGGTTATTGTCTTAAGAGACTTCAACAAAGGTAATTTCTCCCACGAACTCCCCAAATTCAAACAATGTATCAAATGTCCGACCAGAGGGGAATGTACTGGACCACTGTTACACTACCATCAGCAGAGCCTACCGTGCTGTCCCTCATGCTGCACTAAGCCATTCAGACCACATCATGGTTCACTTGATTCCATCTTACAGGCAGAAACTACAACTCTGTAAACCAATTGTAAGGACTTCAAAGAAATGGACCACTGCAGCTGTGGAAGAACTACAGGAATGTCTGGACTGCACAAACTGGGACATTTTTTGTCAACTTTTGTGAAGCCAGCATGATACCATCACGCACCAGGGTGAGTTACAACAATGACAAGCCCTGGTTCACAGCTAAACTCAGATGGCTGATGAAAAAGAGTCTGCCTTCAGAAGTGGGGACAACAACAAAGACAGAGAGGCCAAGTACAGATTTAGCAAGGTGAGAAGTGGTGAG
The DNA here is from genome assembly GCA_036877545.1 of Yasuhikotakia modesta. Taxonomy (NCBI): domain Eukaryota; kingdom Metazoa; phylum Chordata; class Actinopteri; order Cypriniformes; family Botiidae; genus Yasuhikotakia; species Yasuhikotakia modesta. The sequence goes on along the minus strand of JBAJNP010012117.1, from coordinate 4,630 downwards.
AAGAGCTAAATCAGACCACAGTGAGAGAATGAAGCAGAAACTCTCAGCCAATGACTCTGCCTCTGTCTGAAAGGGGCTTAAGGCAAACATCAACTTCAAGCCTAGAGCCCACCACAACCATCACTTGGCCAACAGCGACATCCCCCACCAGTCATTGATCTGCAGCAGCACCCTCGACAACACTGAACCACCGCAAAGCTGCTGCCCCGGACAGTGTCTCCCCTCCACCCTAAAGCACTGTGCCAACCAGCTGTCTCCAGTGTTCACCAACATTTTTAACTCACTGGAGTCCTGCCATGTGCCAGCCTGCTTCAAAACTGCTGAAATCGTACCAGTCCCCAAGAAGACGACGATCACAAGACTACAGACTCATCACTCTGACCTCTGTAGTCATGAAGACTTTTGAGTGCCTTGTCTTGTCTTACCTTAAGGACATCACAGACCCCCTACTGGATCCCATGCAGTTTGCCTACAGAGCCAATAGATCTGCAGACAACACTGTAAACATAGCCCTCCACTTTATCCTCCAGCATCTGGAGTCCCCAGGATCCTATGCCAGGTTACTGTTCGTGGACTTTAGCTCTGCCTTCAACACTATCGTCCCATCCCTGCTCCGAGACAAGATTTCACAGTTAAACATGCCGGATTTACTGTATTATGTGTTGCTCCTTACATCAAAACAAATTCTTAGTACTGTAGAGTGCCCTTTACTGTACCTGGCAATATATTTGTTTCTGATTCTGAACTGCAAAGCTTGATGCCGCCGGTTTCCATTGGTTAGCAGCCCTCTCCACCTTTGACTTTAACATTGTGTACAGGGCTGGGAAACATAACCAGGGTGCAGATGGTCTTTCTAGACAACCACATGATTTACTTTTTTGATAATTCTGAGTCTCTGGAGGAAGTAGAGAGAGTGAAGAGATTCACCTTCACCTTTAACATATCTTAAACCGGTAAATCTTCCTGATGATGTTGTTAAAGCAGCATGTTGTTAGCAGTTGATAGAGTCTGGTGATTTACCTTTATTTACTACAGTTTATTCTCTAGCACTTCTAGAGAAGTTCCAGATGTCTTTTAGAAAGAGACACAGGATGTACATGAATTTGTTCCATTCTATAGTAATGAAGAGCTGATCAAAGAACAACATTCTACATTGTTGTTCTACAACATTATTCCTATCTGATTCTACCATCAGTCAGGTGATACAGCTGTTGAACACCTCAGAACACTTACGTAATGTTGTAATGTTCATACTGATTCTCCTAGTCTAAGACTGATGTTGAAAGAATGGAGTCGCCTGGAGTCACTGAGGCCCAATGTGCTGAAATATATACACAATGATGTGGGTCACATGGGGATTGAGCGTACACTTTACCTAGTTAGGTCTAGATTCTGGCCTAATATGATTGGCCTAAGATGTCCCAAGACATAAGAGAGAATAACATCAAGACATGTGGGCGATGTGTAAGACGAAAAACACCTGGAATCAGGAAAGTTAGAACTAGCCCTTATTATCTGAGAGGTAACCCAGTTTAATTGTACGCTTTTAGGCATGTTGGGTACTCTAAAAGATAAGGAGAAGTGTCAAAATCAGTGGCGTGATTTTGTACAGCCACTGACACATGCAGATAATTGCACAAAAACCAATGGCACTGGTTTTAGTCCTTACGAGCTAATGTTTGGACATCAGCCAAGGCTACCAGTGGATATAGCCTTCAATTTACCAGTCAGAGGGAATATTCAGCGGTCTCACTCTCAGTTTGTGAGGGGACTCATGTGCCATCTGGAGGAGAGCTATAAAATTGCTAACTAAAGTGAGTGAACCAACGTTAGAGGTAGGAGATCATGTGGAACAAACACAAATTGGCTGACAATGGGAATACACCATCTATCATGTTATTAAATAGAGGGAAGACTTACCTGTTTACATGGTTCAGCCAATTGATGGAGAAGGTCCCACCTGAACCCTACACTGTGATCATCTTCTGCCTTGTAAGTATCTGTCCGAAGAGGAGAAGGAGCCCTCTGAGCATGGGGGCTAGAAACAGTCTAGAAAATGGTATAAAATGTTAATGTTCGATGTTCATTTTGACTCTGCTGAACCCTGAGTATCAAATACTCCAACACTTCAATAAACTATTACTGCCTTGGAACCTTCAACGGTCTTCTTCATCATTTTCATTTCTTATATTGGCGAGCCAGCCAGGAGAGACATATAAGATCTTCTCATCACTTATTTTTATTTCTTACATTGACACGCCAGCCAGGAAAGAAAAAAGAACTCATCACTTTTTTATTTCTTACACAACCCATGGGAAATACCTCAGTTACCTCAGAAAAAACTAAATTTACTGCAGTCATTATACATTCTTGACTACAAGGTGGCAGAGCATAGGGAACTTCTGCAGTCAGTGTTTCCTGACTTTAAGTTACGCCCAAAATACCACTTTATTGAACATTACCCTAACTTGATAAGGGTTCATGATCCACTTACTGCAGTTTGGACATTTCGTTTAAAAGGAAAACATAAATTCTTTAAGAAGGTTATACGTGATGCCCAGAATGTTGCCAGGACCCTTGCAGGAAAAGATCAGAAGGCTCTTAGCCATTAGTTAGACTTAGCTTTGCTGCCCAGATACACCGTCTTTCTGTGTGTTTCAACTTGACCTGAATGATATTCTTCCACTATCAGCCTATAATGTAAAAAGTAAACTGATGGTAACATTAAAGCATTTAATTTAGCAGGAAAGAAACTCTTTTGTTCTTACCGATTAGATGGATTTTCCTTTGTTTTTAAGAGTTATTCTGACAGAAGTGGACAACAGGAAAATCAAACTGACTACAAAGCCATGCTCAGTTGAAGATTTGATTAGTTAGTTCTCTTAAAACGTCTCTGGCACTTTTTTATTTCAAAATTTTTTTTTGATGTAGAGTATAGAGTGTAGAGTAAGCAAATATATTTCACTTGAGGGATGGAACTTAAGGTTTGGGTAAGCTTTGTTAGAACTTCAAAACGTACTGTGACAAACGGCCCGAGTCCTCATCAGCGTCGCCCTGGTAACAAGTGAGGTGCACCTGCCGTGCCCTCGTCACAGCTGATTGGTCACGGCTGGCATGCACTCAGGCCACGGCTACATAAACCGTTGCCTCTGCTCCCGCGCGGAGTGCGATCTCCGAATGAGAAAGACAACTCACTCTCTCTCTTTCTCTCTCTCCCTCAGGAAGCAGCGCATGACCAATTAGCACCGCCACAAAGGCACCACATCGAGAGCACCACGTCAAAGACCGCCCACTACACTGTTGCTGGATCACTGTAAATAAACTCGCCCTCCGGGGCTTTAAGTTGATACGTTTTTTTTGTCGTGTGATCCTTCGCCCTGCGACACTGGTGGAGAATGCGGGCATTGCAGTGAAGGATCACCGACCGAATCCCTTATTGTTTATGACGCCATCCCTTTGTTCTGTTTCCCGCCCTTTTTCTTTGTCCCGTTTTTTTTTGTCTTTTTTTCTCTGCACAGGCGGCCGCTCCTCCCCACAGAATGGAGGAACTGTTGCAACGCCTCACCGAGGTCAGCATCCGCCAGCAACAAATAGAGGAACACATCGCCAGCCGTCAAGGGGAGACTGAACGCGAACGCGCCGCCCTCCGCGTGGCCACAGCCCAATGTGCTCCGCCGACTGACCCCCGGGTGCAAGCAACACAGCTCCTGCCCAAGATGACGGCCCATGACAATGTGGAGAACTACCTCCAGATGTTCGAGAACGTCGCCAGCCGAGACTGTTGGGCACGCATACTGGAGGCCCTCTTGACCGGGGAAGCTCAGCGGGCCTATTTTTCCCTAAGCGCCGAGACCAGTGATGACTACGGCGCCCTGAAGCAGGAAATCCTGGCTCGAGTCAGACTCTCGCCAATCTGTGCCGCTCAGCTGTTCCACGACTGGGAATACAAGCCCCGGGTGCCAGCGCGTGCCCAGGCTGCTGAACTTACCCGTCTCGCCCAGCACTGGTTGTTGGCCGGGGGTCCCACCGCCAGCCATGTCACGGAGCGTGTCGTGATCGACCAGCTTCTCCGGGCCCTTTCCCGTCCTCTGAGGCAGGCCGCTGGCATGCGGAACCCCTCCACCGTCGGTGAGCTCGTCGAGGCTGTGGAGCTGACGGAAGCGGCCCAACACTGGGAGGCTGGGGAGCGAGCGCCGCCTTTTCCCCGGAGGGTGAACCAGGAGCGACGCCCGCCAGAGGGTACCCAGCGACCAGTACGTCCCCCTGAAGACGTCCCCCTGGACTCCTCCCCCCAGCCCGCTGATTCCTCTGCCCATCATAGAGGTACCCTTTGAGCGGATAGGGATGGACCTGGTCGGGCCGCTGCCGAAGTCCGCCCGTGGCCAAGAACACATCCTGGTGATTGTTGACTATGCCACCCGGTATCCAGAAGCAATCCCCCTTCGGAAGGCCACGGTGAAGGCCATTGCCCAGGAGCTCTTCCTCCTCTGCACTCGAGTCGGCATCCCGTCTGAGATACTGGGATGGAGAGAGGATAGCTGCTTTTTCTTGGGGGCGAATGAGGCCACGGCCGACTTGGTACCCCAGGTACTTAGCTTCGGAGAGTGCAAGGTGGCACTTCTTGGAGTTA
>JBAJNP010012116.1:0-13832 GCA_036877545.1 Yasuhikotakia modesta | reverse complement strand
TACAATTTCAGCTTCCTGGAAATGACAGTTTTGCTTGAGTCAACATTATAGTGAAATGAAAGGTATATATGAAGTAACCTGCAATTTAATGTTTCAAACAGAGGTGGCGACAGAGAGCCGAAAGTGATAGAATAGACTATAGAATGATGTTTAATGATGTTGTGGTAGTGAAAAAAACAATGTTTACTGGAAGTGTATCAGTGTGTCTTCAGTTTGGACCCTCATTCGTAGCGATGGTCCGACTGAAACCACACTGAGACAGATTATACAGCGCTAATGCCAGACAACAAGGACTGTAAAAGCACATGAGGGTCTTTAAAATCCGGTTATGACAATAAATGTGCCAAGTTGTTTGCCGACATATGCCCAGAAGTAGCATTCCAGTCTTCACAATGTCACCGGGAATGTCAAATGTTTGGAATCATGGGCTAGGCTACAACGCCACAATATGTTTGTTATGAATTTTAACCACGCTATAAAGAATACAAATTTTTAAGATGAGTCCAATTTATTCAGCATCAAAGCAATAAAAGAGACTTTGGCATTCACCAAAGACATGGGCTAAATCAGATTATGGCAATTTCCCCCGCAGTGACAATTGCATACAACAACATATTTAGTTTAATGGAGTAGTAGAATGAACAGACTTTGCAGTGAATGCAACAAAATAACACTTAATCGGTTCTGTGAACAAATGCTGCAGTTCAGAATATGGTCGCAGGAATTATATAGACAATTATTGCAACTTTTCTGCAGAATCAAGAAAACTTTAAAGGATCATTGTGAAGTTAGCATGACAAATGTGAGATCTCTTCTAAAGCTCTACCAGAGAAATTAGTCTCAGGAGAAAAATCTGAGACACATGAGACATTGCTCTCCATATAATCTCATTTCTGTCTGGGAGAAATATTTGAGATATTAATTAAAGATCTCATTTGTGTTTTTTTCTTTCCTGTGAGAGGATTTCAAAGTTATAAAAAGCCTATCATATAAGATATCATATAAACATTTTTAATTAAATTCCAACTTCCAGTTTCTTCAGGTATATTTCATACTTTTGTGTCTCGTATCTCAGTTAACTACATTCTCATTTGTATCTCCACAATCATCTCATTTATGTCTATTTTTATTTCACTCAATGAATGCTAGCATAACTGCAGATAAGATCATGCACGAATCAAAACTCCATTAGTCTTCCTAACTAGAACAACCTCTGAGACTAAAGATTTGCTCTGGGAGCGTGTCACTAGTTACTACATGTGAAAATGATTTACTACTCTAACTAGCACTAACTAGAAATTGTTTTGAAGTTATTGTGTTAAAAGTAAATGTTAATTTAATCGCACAAGCTGCGTTTTCCATCTAAAACTAAAACCAAGTTTTTGGCTAATTTATATGTACAGTTCTGCAATGAAACATTAGTTTTCTTGTATTTTTTGCTGCAAGGAGGAAACATCCTATTTCCGGTAAATATTAAAAGTGTATTTAGATGTTAAGACCTGTGAAAAGCCAACAAACCTGTTATCTTCATTCATAAATGATTTGCAAAAGCTAATAAGTCGTTTTTCTTATCTGATCCTTATCTGCGAAATGAAAGTCTATGTTGATGAGATTTTAAGATGTTGTTATGAATCAACAAACCAATTCCAGTTTCTTTTAGATAAATACCACAGACAAGATCAAGCAATGATGATCTGTGAGGGTGATAAAACAGAGAAACAAATCCCATACAATTACATTGGATGTCATTGAGACGAATTTGGGGGAGTAATTTTAATGTACGCAACCACTTAGCAACCATCCAAATCATGCTAGCAACTGCATAGCAATGCCCTGGCAACCGGCTAAACTACACCACCAGCATGTTGGTGAACAGTGCAGAAAATTTTATTTTTTCCTGTCTTACCTTATGTAAGATTTACATCTGCTAAATTCCAAATAAAAAAGGATGAATTAGGCTAAAAGTATCTCAGTGAAACTCAAATGAATACAATACATACACTGTAATTTTTCTGTTTGTTTATTGTTTATTCAGATTGTAATTGTACTTCAGAAGTTATATCTAAATCTCTCAACACTTGTGAACTTCTTCATTGTGGATGACGGTTCTGTGACACACAAAGTCACATGACCACAGGTAACCAATCACTGGGCTCTCCTCCGAGTTTCATCTGGTGTCTGTCTGCTCTCCTCTGGCCACCGGTTTCATCCGTTCCACTTAATGGCCTCCATATACTTCTGGTGCTGAATCAATTTGACCTCTACAAGCCGGCTGGATATGATTCCATTCACCCTGTCTCTCTGAGAAATTGTGTCTAATATGCTTTTTGTGCTACTATCTCGTTGCTGTAATCTCCTATAAGACATGACTAAGGGCCCCGGGGCCCCCTTTTCTCCTCCGCCTTGACAGGGCTGTCCTTCATTTTACTCTTAATTCTAGTTGTCATGAATTCCGGGGCGGCGTCTAGGTAAAAATCCCTAACAAATTCAAGCCTGGAGCAAGAGGACAGAATCGGAGGCTGATGGAAACAGCAGTCAGACAGAAGATTTTGAAAGACAGAGAGTTCCTCAACACTAAGTGACCATATGACCTTCTGGAACTCAGTTAGCATCTGTAGTGTTGCTGAAGACTACAATGAGGTTAGCAGGTGTTTATTTAAAGAGACACTGTACCCCAAAAATAATCTGTCATCATTTACTGACCCTCATAATGTTCCAGATCTGTATGACTGAGTTTCTACTGTGAAATACAAGAGAAGAACTATTGTCCGTACAATGAAACTGAACAGTGACTGAGTTACTGATACTGTGATATATCTGTGGTGTTTTACAACAGAGAGAAACTTACATGGTTTTTGAATGGGGACTCGGACCTTTTGACGTTCATAATCGTTACAAATTGTGGGTTTAAAATCTTATTTAAAATATTAAGACATATATAATGGGGACATAAAAATGTATCACATATTAGGAATGACTAGGATATTTTCAAAATCAGCCTTTTGCCTTCAAAATCCCTTTGTTAAAGATTAAACCTTTAATCCAAATGGCACCTTTACAGTTAACCAAGCAGAAGGCTTTTGAATTAATGGCATCAAATAGACTATAACCACAGAGGACCATGAGCAAATCTCGTTACCATACAACTGTCTTTAGTTCTGCCCAAATCTCTTTCAGCAGTTTTAGAAATGGAGAAATCCTGCCATCTTCTGTTAGATAGAAGAAACGTCTCTGAAGATCATCTGAACACTCTCCTCGTCCCATTATCCGAAGCTATTCCAGCTATACATGTGATCACTGTGTGTTCCCTGTAGGATTCAAACCCACAATCCTTTGTTGAGCTACAGGGCCATTTTGTATGAAACTGAGCAATATGCTGTACATTAAAGTATGTTGCGTAAAAGGGGGGAAATGTGACGTCAATATGAGGCTTTTTATTTGATGACTTCACACTTTCTCATCTCATTTACTATACAACCAGTGTGTCATTAATAGTTATTACTAATGTCAATTGTTCATTGGTACCAGCTCTAAATCTGTTGCTTCTGCTCTCAAACATACATTGTTTCATATCATCCAAAATGCTTTTCTCACACTTTTGTAAATGATACAACACACGTGTTAGTAAATCTCTATTATATTGTCTTTATAAATGATGCCTCTGATAACTCTTTTTATCATTTTATCTTTTTAGCTGTTTATTCACATCTATAGTTTATATTATGTCTATACCAAACTTGAACACCAGGGGCGCTATTGCCTCTAAGTGCCCCAGTGTAAACGTGTAAACTACCTCTTTTTGTCCACCAGAGTTCACTAAACACCATATTTTATACACACCTCGCTGTGAACACCCGTAATCCACACTAACTGAACTGAATGTATCCTAATACTGATATAATCTCGCCTATTTAGTTAAGCAACTAGTTAATGTATGTAAGCTGTTTAAAAAACAACCTCAGAAGTTGCATAAACAGACATGCAGCCATTGACACATTAGTGGCCAACATGGATCACGTACATTATGTATATAAATATAGGTTTCAATATGATCAGCTAATCCTTGTTTAGATCCTGTATTAATGCTTCTAATATTTGAAGATGATTAAATCATCTGCGCATGTGACACACGCACAAAAGCACAGCGGGGCTACAGCAGAGGAAATGAACAGAAATATCCTCCAAAAGGAAAAACACATTTATTTCTTCCAATGACACATCTGAACCCTTAACCCTTTTTCACACACTTAGAAAATGCCATATTGGATTTTCAACACAGTCGATGCTTGGTTTCTCTTTCTTTTTCCTGGGCATTGATCAATCCTTATCACTGCTCTCTAAGTTTAAAAACAGAGACAGTCGACCAGGCTGCTCAGTCCTCAGTCTCTTTGTAGTGCCACAACATCTTCCCTTAAAAACCAATTCGCCAATAACCACCTGCCCAAACCAGTTTATCTCTACAGCTATAAGGGCCGTTCCTGAAACCAAAGCGTCACTTTAATGTTGAGGCTTGTAGCTGAATTAATAAAAATATATGATATGTTAAAAAATGTGGCTGCAAAAAACTTTAAGGTTTGAACATTATCCGATGCCTTAGTAAAGCGCGGCATCCTCTCTGTATTACAGAAGAAAGTCTGTGAGGACAAAATTATCCACAGCAAAAAATGATTCAGATATGAAGCTACAATAAAAGACTCCAACAACTGACAGTTGAACCATGTGAGTAATATATGAGAGATTCACCGCAAAGCAGGTCAATGTGAGAGAGTCTAAAAGTGGAAAGCTTGTCAGGTTTGCAGGACTGGGAGAAGGATGTTGGAAGATGAAAGAGACGGAGCAATCAGGGAATAAGATCGGAAAACAAACTCTACTCTAAACAATAACACAGTGTTTTTACCACGACATGTTCTACCATTTTCACCTTCAGCGTGGCATCAACGCGCCGATACGCTCCATTAGCCAATTGTCAACTTTACCCTTGCGCATCTCAAACTGGCGAACAGTGGAGGTTTAATCAAGGGTTTCCTGTGACCGGCAGCTTTCAGAGTTTTGTGGTGTTTTTTCTTCTCCCGGGGCAGACTGATTGCAACGGCCTCAGATCACAGCTGTGAAGTGGAGGAATAAATGTGGATTTGTCTACCACCGTTTTTTCCACAAGTTCTTCACAGAGAACACAACTTGATTCAAAGTCTCTTCTCAGAAAATAAATGTTCTGGGTTCTGAGGCATGTTGTTTACCACCGAAAATGTTTTGGACTTGTCCCTCACGAAAATGAGTACAAATCATGTTTACAGTAATGCACTTACTGTATAAGCTGATAAGACAAGATACTGCATCAGAATAATAACTAAAATAATCTTTTTAATTTTCATAAAGCTATGAAACTGTTTACATTGTGCTAACAGAATCATTTACAAACCACAACTTAAGCCAACAAACCCAGCGTTTAAACAACATGGAAAAAGCACAAAACAACTGTTTTAAAGGAAAGAATTGCTGACAAGAACAAGTTTGTAACACATAACCAGAACTTAACCTGTCTAGGACTGTACCAATGAGATGTAAAGAAAACTTTACAGGTGTAAAGGAAAGACATTTGACACAGAGCAATTAATAAAAGCGCTTTTAAATGTGAGACACACGTTTCAGCCTTGACCTCTGTTGCGGGCGCGTTATTATGTTTTGTTTGTTTTTTAAAACCTGAGGCACAAACACATCACAGATGCTGCCCATACAGCTTATCTTGTTTTGAACCCAAATATTCTTTTAAACTGCATTAACCTTCACTTGAAATGTTCTGCGATTTTCAAGCATTTACAAAACCTGTTCATTCTTGCCTAGTTTTTAACTACACAGCAATCCAATTATGAAGCAGTCTTCAATTTTCACAAGACTTTTGTGGTATTTAGTAAATGTCATTCTAATTACATAAGCAAACTCTGATGAGGTAAATATGCCAAACTAAAAGTTCTGTCAGAGCATTTAAAAACATCTAAACTCTTTTGGTAACGCACACACTGCTTTTCAGAGGCACATCCTCAAACAAATGAGGTTGTGAGGTTGTGAGGTTGTGATTGCATCGCTTCTACATGGACTTCTATGGACTTAGTAAACCTACAAGCAGCGGACGCATTCACTGAATATTTTTATTAGAGTTTTAGGTTACTGTATAAAAAACACGCATACAAAGCAAAATAGTTGAGTTCCGTATGCTAGCTGTTCTTCAACTAGTCCTCGCATACAGTGTGTGTGGCACAATAATTGTTTTTTATACAGGAGTGTAATGAAGTTTAGGATGCGGCGTCCATCACTTTCACATTTCTGCTGATGTTTGAATTCATTTCCTCCCTTATGTCACACGCAAATCAAACAGATGCAAAGGTTTTTGCCTTCAGTCTGAGCTATCACCAGTTTTCTGCTGCGTGTCAGAGCATAAATATTTCCTGACCAAAACAACACTCTTAAAACACATGGGCTTGTATTCCTACAACTCGGTTTTGCTCCACACGTCTTGTTGTTGTTGCTTGGCATTGTGCTTTACAAAACCCTCTAAAATCTCTGCCAGACCAAAAATACTGTTTCTACAGAGAACAATCCCGCTGTTTCTAGCAAAAGGGTGGTTTTAAGAAAATAAGTATTTTCATCACAAGAGCTTGAGTGGCAAAACAGGCTTTTGATAAATAAATGAAGAATTATGGGTGAATTGTGAATTAAATCAATATCTCTCCTTTTTACCTGATATATTAAAGTAAACAGCTAATGTGAGCAGAAGCGGAGCCGTGTAAAATTTGTAAACAACAAAAAAGCAGAATGAAAAAAGGGAAACATCTGCTCTTCAGCTGAGATCTGTGAAGAAAACAAAGCTTTATGTGAACCTGCAGCTGGCCACACCCATGACCTATAGGAAGGTGTGGTCAATGACAGGCCACACCCTGTTCATAGACCACACCCCCTACAAACTCCTCAACGTTTACTGTGCCCAACACCACACCTGTCTCAGTTACTGCACTATATTACCTGTGGACACATTGTTTCCCCACTTTTTAATGTTTATTTTAAAATCAACAGCTTTCCAAAGGCTCTGTGGTTCTGTCTACTCTTACACCACCACAGAGACAAACAGGGTCAACCTATAACAGCAACTAACCAGAAAGTAACACATCACACCCAGAGGTGAGGAGAAAGATCCCTGCAGAGGTGCAAATCTTTTACATGGCCACAGTTTCCACCCTGCAACACAAGAGCAGATTCAAGTCTTAATACAAATGAGGGACATTTCATTGTCTTATATAAATATGATTATTCATAAATAAACAGGTCAATCAATGCATTAACATCTTCACATTATGTAACACTTAAGCTCCAAACAAAAGATTCAGAGCATTATAAATGTGACTGGATGGACCACGTTTAAAGTGTTTATGTATATGGTATAGATGAGTGAATCCTTTTTATTCCCCCCCACACAAGTTATTTAGGGGGCCTAAATTCACTGTGTCCCAGTTCCCTTGTTGAGAAATTACTGTATAGACTATAACCGCCGAATCTCTATAATTTCTCACACATTTCTACTGTAGAACCATATATACTGTACAATGTTTAGTGTATATCTATAGGCAAACATATAGGGTATAATGTTATATATGGTTACCATATGCTTTTTCCCGCCAGAACGTTCAACAAAAATCCCTCCTGTGCTTCAGAGGCCAAAAACTAGTCTGGAAACAACATAAGAGTTGAGTGAATGTTAACAGAATATCGAGTACAGTTCTTATGAAAAGTAATAGATAGTAAATAAAAAGATATGAAGTGAAATATAACAGCAGTCTGTCAGATAATGGCGAACAGAAGTCTCATTATAATCCACATTTCCAGCATCTTAATTGCGTTTCAGAGTAAGAACTGCATGCATTTACTTCATTGTGCTTGAATCAGCAGCCGGGCTGCGGTCGCTCTAGCCTCTCAACCCCCATTTGCCGTGTTCCTCTCCTGCAGGTCGTTTCCATAAAGGCACTAATGCAGTCCACCAATACAAGAGCAAAGACACTGAACACCAGCTTCTCTTTAGGACTTCCTGCGCTGAGCCGTCGCAATATAAACAGTTTTGACTGCAAAACAAACTCAACAAAACGTTTTGCTGTTATGTTAAAGGAACGTCATTTTATAACTGCAGTATTTTAACCAATTTCTAATTAATTAGCCCCTAGCAATGTAATGTTTCATGCTAAATTGCTACTCATAAATGTCACTTTATCTTTCAGGTTTAAAACAATCACAGTAAAAGTGCGTTTGAACGTAACCTCAGCATCTGTAAGAAAAAAAAGAAAAAAGACTGACTTAACATTTATGAATAAAAAAATATACATATGATTGATGCTACAAATATTTCGTGAGACTGTTGCCATGGTTTCTATGGCAGTAAAAATGAAACCGGGGGTAACCCAGACATGACGTATTATCAGGCGACCTTATAAAGAGGCGTAACTTGTCAAAACTGCAAACTTCTCTAGATTCAAACATTGCTGAAAACATTTGGGATAATACATGTACAGATGTGATCAAAATAAATAACACTGTGCGAGTGGCAAGTTGCTGTTTTAATGCAAAACTCCCAAATATTGTGCCCTCAGGATAGTAAGATGTGTTTTGAATTAATTTATTTACTTTTGTTGTAGTTGAAAACAGTGGTAACGTTAATCCCCAAACTAGTCTTTAATTAACAGCTAAGTTAAAAGTTTACGCTAGTAACACAGATGCATAATAGGCCCGGCCTCAGGCGTCGCCCACAGACCGATCACCCCTCATCTGACAGACAAATGCCAGATGGGAATGTGTTTGGGTAACTTTGCATGAAAACAATATTTGTTCTTGCAGTTGTGTATGATAATGCATGTGGCTCAAAATTTACAACTTACTTTGACAATAAACTGACTCAAGATTAGCCGCTAACCTGTTGCTTAAAATGTAAATGTCTGCGCTTTCACTAAAGGTCAAGTTCTCAGATCCTGGATGAGAGATATTTATAATGCAAATAATGGGGAACCAAGCGTGTCACCGGGGATTTAAATGCATCAGTAAAACGTAAGTGCTACAGTTTGTACGCTGCATACTAAACTCTTCTTGAACGTTTGAAGATTGAGGGCCATGCTGGTGAGAGCTCCACAGCTTTGATGGTGCAATGACAACAGGTGGAGACACCAGCCAGACCGGCTGAGATGGAGAAGACCAGCTGGACAGCATGAGCTGGACAAGCAGCAGAAAATCTCGCTAGTTTGGAAACATGTCCGTGTCGTCCTCGGATCTTTGATCATGTACTGATCATGTGAGCTCTGTGTGCTAGAGCACTACCAGAAGGTTTCAATCTACAGTATTTGACATATGCAACAAAGCAGGAAATGTTCTTAAAACATTGGCTAACGTTCTCCAAAAGGTTTTTAAACATTATCATAATTATCATCACATTAGACTGTTTTTTAATGTTACATATATCATATATATCAAAAATGTTATTCTTAAGTTATCAGTGGAATGTTTTAAAAATATTATAGGTCTGAATAACGTCCACAAAAACTGGATGTTTTAAACGTTAAAAAGGGTTTTTGTCCTTTAATAGAAATGTAGCTTTTATCAAATGCATCAGACATGTAACATTTGACATATTGAGTGTTAAATCAATAACAACAACCAAACCAGTGGTGACTAATGAGACTGAATGAATCATCTCAAACAGTCGATGCGTTAAATGTATATACGGTGTTTTATCTGCAACACTGGGGCTTTTAGAAACTGAACTCTCAGAAACATTGCTCTCACTCTTACTAGTTTAATGTGTCCTTCAGCAATATATAATGTTGAAAACACTGTATATGCATAACAGCAGAATTCAGTCATTTTTCACTTTGATTCTGAATGACATGAGATTATGATGATGTACTGTGATCCATGTTTAGGCATTTAGCAGACGCTTTCATCCAAAGCAACTTACAGTACATTCAGGCTACAGTATATATAAAAAACCCTGACGCCACAAACTTCAACTTCAAAACTTCACAAATGCATTTATGAAGGTGAGTCACATTAAACTAATTGCCAGTTAGCTATTAGCATTATTATCTAGCAGAAATTAAAAGCTCTGACAATTACAATTTAGATAAATGGTCTTTCGAAACAACATGAGGTGAAGTGAATGAATTGAATGTCTGAATACGTCTGAATAGCAGGTACATCGATCACAACCAAAGAATTATTTTCTGCTTCAAGGGGATCCGTCTTGGACATAATGAAAATGATTTCCAAACATGAACATGCACCAGGCAGGACAAATAATGTCCACAAGTTAAAGCTCACCAGCAGAGATAAACGATCATAGGGGAGTCCACAAATACAGCCTTTAAATTTACAGCAACTTGTGACTCAAGTCTTCAGGCTACAGAAAGTCACTTCTAAAATGGCTTGATTCTTGTGCCAAAGCACAGAAAGACATCTAACCTAGAAGGAGGATAAAAGTAGGAGACCTAAAGCCCTGGGCAACAGACTCTTTCTTCTTTCTGTTTTATACATCCGCCCATCTCAGTTAAAGAAGTTTTGGAGGAAGCCAATAATGTTCTGTAGGATATTGACAGTTAACTGAGTGCAAAATTGCAACCTTTCACCTGCATCTCACCGAGAACTGGAAACTTTTCTATCTGAAGAAATTGTTTTACAGCAGATGGGTTAGGAAGTCCAAGACAGCATTTCAAGCATTACCTATAATGTTCTTTTGATGGGTGGTTCCTACTTGTAGAACTTGATGAGTGATGTCAATAAGCCCAGTAAAACCCAGAACATCCTACACTGTGAAAAAATATCCACAATGCCATAGAAGAACCATTTTTGGAGATACATCTGGATTGTTTCCATTAAGAACCTTTAACATCCACATAAACTTTATGCATTTTAAAGGTTCTTTGTAGCCACAATGATATTTTAGATTATAAACAGGTTAAAAAAATGGTTCTATGGAATCGCTATGAGAGCTGCAACAATTTCAAACTATATACAGTAGCAAAGAGTTTTAGACAAATACCACACTTACTTTTTCATAAAATGTAAAAATATTAATTTCTTCTGCATGCTCACAGACACATTCACACAACCTAATTTCCCTTAGAGAAATCCATTCTGTTTTCTTAATACCGAACATGTTTAACTCACACACCTACATGGAGAATTTACAACCTGCCATCTGCCACAAACTGTGAAAACAGTTTGGGTCTCTGAAACTTCTCATAATTAGATGTCAGGATGTCACCAAAATATGCTTCCAAGCCATTTGACTGCTAATGTAGACCTCACCATCTGTGGAGACCAAACATCTTCAGCCAGAGGAGTTTCAGGACAAAGGTTTAACTGTAACTACATGAAATATATGACCTGGAAATGATACATTTCAGAATGATCACCGGCTGAGCGAGGAACCAATTTCAAAATGATCTAAAATGGACGGATCTGTGTGTTTCTAAAGCCTGTCGTTTTCAGCAGATCCGAGCAGCTTGAAATGTGTTTTACTGAAGTCAAAATATACGTTTTCTTGTGTTTTGTTTCAATAAATGCATAAAGCTGTTAACAAAAATCATTGCATTTATACTTATACCATTTTGTTTCACTTACTAAATGTATAGTAGCGTACAGTCAGAAAAGGTGCACAAACTGGTGTAATACTTCAAACTGCATTCAAATAAACATCCAAGCATATGGACACTTTAATAACATACGCAACCCACCCATGTTAAACATCTGTTTGAGGACTTTGTCCTGATTTTTTCAGCAATAATCTTTATTCTATTGAATCTCCAATGACAGCTCAACTGTTCTTAAATGTTGTTCCAGTCAAGTCATCACAGCTTTGAGGTGCTTATTAGAGTCTCTTTACATGAGTTATATAATGAAATAAAGCCTGCAAAGCCTCATTTGAAGATCTGACAGGGAGCAAAATCTTTTCATTTCCGCTTCGCTGTCAAACTGTAAAAATATGTTGTTTTTAACCCAGTGATTCTGCTCAGTTCCGTCAAAGCAAAGATGCCTTCTGCACTAAACAGACTGGCGTGTAATACAAAATCATTTTACTAAGTAATTAGTGGATTTTTATCAAACCTCTAACCCTAATTATAAAAATTATGTACACAACTCGTCTCGCACCGTTTATGCTACGGCCGTCACCCGCTACTCAAATCCTGCTCTCGCTTGTTGAGAAATAAAAAGCAAACAGGCTTACAGACCCGCATAGCAACACCCTGGCAACCACCCAAAACACCTGAGCATAGGAGTGGCTGCGGTTCTCCTGAACATTCGAGTTAATTTGTATGGTAATGGCACAGATCACAAAAAAGAGAATTTGATAAATTATTTTAGGAGGGATTTCGCTATGCTGACAGACTCACACCTGCACCGGCTCTCCACAGCGATGAGCTCGCCAACTCGAACCCTCTCAAACACTTTATCTAAGAACGAGCAGAGACAGCTGCCTGCTTCTTCAGATATCAGGTCAACAGACCTGAGGTTTGTGAACAACACAGCTGTGCTCTCAGCTGTTCCCTCGAATCCCGCCTGGCTGTAAGGACCTCCAACCAAACCACTATATTATGAACAAGGTGCAAAGATGTGATTAGTCTCGACAAACACTACAATACACTTCAGCACACGGGTCTCTGTAGAGCTGACAAGAAGGTATTCTTTCATGAGGTATTCTTTCATTAACACTATTCAATACTTTAATATTACATTAGCATTTTAAGGCATGGCAGGCAATTTTAAAGCTAGCTTTAAAAGCATAAGTTCCTCCCTTCAGAACACATAGTTTGACAGGCAAGTAGAGCATCATATAATTGCACTAGGACTGAATATTTCATCTGGTTTGAATGCAATGATTTGACAAAGATTTTGAGCCCTGTGGCTTCCAAACACGATAATATGTAAATATATATTTGGACCACTTTAAAACCAACTTTCAAGCAGCAGAAAAAAGTTTAAGTAAAAAAATCACTTACCCAGTTTTAATATTTCTAATAATTGTGTTTAATGCGCTTCAAAAGCAACAGCCGTATTTGCACATCGATTTATTAAGGGTGTTAATAATTAAAGACAGGCATACTGTATTTAAGGTTAAATATTCTCAGTACAGTAAACTGAACACAAGGAAATAATGTGAGATATATTTCAAGCCATTTTACCAAACAGTGCATACACTAGTCCTTTGAGTGTTGTCTGTCAGCTGACATGTTCTGCAATGGAAAATCCGGTGTGACGTACAATTATAAAACCACAATTACTTTCACCTATTACTTGACACCTTTAATCTGGGCTTGTAAGAGGCAAAGGAGTTTTAATACAATGAGGGAAAGAACTAAGACAAGCTCACACTACAGAGCTAAATCAGGTTCCTGTCATATCACCTTTTTAGTCACAGCAGCACTGATAGCACATAATGCAACACTGACAGGCCAAAAGACGTTCATTGTGAGTTTGCTTTTACTCTTCTGTGTGGAAATGACTGCAGTCAGACTCGCTGCTTCCTCACGATGTTTCTGAAACAAACTGTATGGATTATATTGAACATTGATTGTGTTTCACCGCTGTGCTACATTCATTCGTTTTCATTCGTTCCCTTCATCCATAATGACTCTGGAAACATCCTGATTAATAACAATTTCTGCAGTTGCTTAGATTTGTTTACATACAACATAATTTAAGACTAAAGACTTACTGCAGCACATTGTTTTGATGAATGTAATATCAGAATCAGAAGAGCTTTATTGCCAAGGAATTTTCTTTGGTGTTGGAAGCTTCTAGTACAA